>AYEL01088751.1:0-68176 GCA_000484575.1 Olivierus martensii
TTTAATAAAAAGACTATATTATCATTAAAATTATTTGAACAATTTTGGACTATATATTAATTTAATAATTTTATATGATGATTTAATAGGACAATAAACAATAACTGCTCCTTTTTAGACGAATTTTTTCAGTTAAAAAGCAGCTACTGCCCTTTAAAAGTTCTAACATCATCGTTATGTCAACATAAATCAAGCAAAATATAAATGGGGCTCATATTTCGCAGGTTTCTTCTAAATATACACAAATATTAGTAAAAATGGCTGATGAAGAATGGATTAGCTGCGTTTAAAGTTTTGGCTTTCGACTCTGAAGGATCGTGGTTCGATTCTCGGGTCCCAATCTTTCGAAATATTTATTATGGAGTCTCTGTCAATCCCCGTTCTATATAATCCGGTAGACAACTCTGCAGGACAGCCTGTAGAAAGGCTTCTTCTTTTTCCATTATTGTTAATATGGAGGTTATAGCTGGCGCGTTTTACTCAGAAGCCAGTTAATACTCTATCTGAGTGGAAAGTAGTGACATTGTTACCAAATAAAAAAAATAGATTTGAAAATCTAATGGGAAATATACAGTTATACATAATATCCTAAATTAAAATGATATTTATAATAAAATTATTATTAGCACATATATGCAACGAATATATTTAATAGATTGAAAAATATATTTAATAGAACGGAAAATCATTCCAATTATTGATTTTTTTCGAATATTAAAAATTCTTTAAAAATGATAGAAATCCTGTGAAAATTGAAGGGAAAATAGATGGAAGAAATATTAAAAATAAAAAAAGATGTAAAACAATTTATAATTTAATTATCAAATTTACTGAATAATATTTAGGTTAGGTTATTTAGTTTTATTAAGCCGCCATATCCTCATGGGATATTCTGTATCTGGCGGCGGCCACTTATTGCGCCCATCATGGGCTGGCCAGCACCCATGATGGGGTCAAACGGATGGTTGAAGGATGGGGTTCAACAGGCCCGGCCCGGGCCCCGGCCCCTCCTGAAAAATTGGAGGTGTGGGACCTGGATTTGAACGCTGATCCTCTAGGGTTCAAAGCTTTACCACGCGGCCATCCGGCCGACTGAATAATATTTAGAATTGCAGTTTTTAGGAATTGTGTTTATCAGTATAGAATATTTCTATGTTAACTTGTTAGCGAATGCAAGTGAAAACCTCAAAAACAACGATATTTATACTTGTTATGCGGATAAATTAGTACACATTAAAAAGTTCTGATGTTTTGTTACTCAAAAATATTTTTTGAGATTATTTTTATTAAAACAGACAAAAATAATAATTTTTATTCATAAAATAGAAATTCAATTGATGCTTATCAAAGTTATTAAAACATTATTAAATATATTAATAATAATACTTTTTTTGATCTGATATCATGAGTTAATATGTGAAAAATATGAGGAAATTTTTCTTATATAATAGATCTAATAAGGGAAAATAAAACAAGTTATTATTGGAAAATTTTTTATTTACAAAATTCCGAGGTTATTGTGCTGAAAAAATTCTATATTCCTAGAATATTATTTGATATATTAATTCTTGTTATCAAATGGATGGAGAATATTTTAAACTAAAAACAGATTAAATAAAGTCCTTTAGAATGAGATTATTTGAAAAAAAAAATGTTTGCTTTTGAAAATATTCCTTAGTTGCATTTTATGAATAATAAACATATTGAAGTGACTCAGCATATTTCTTTGTTTCATCAGAAATTGTTACTTATGATATTAAAATGCAACTAAGGAATATTTTCAAAAGCAAACATTTTTTTTAAAATAAATAATAAACATATTGAAGTGACTCAGCATATTTCTTTGTTTCATCAGAAATTGTTACTTATATTTTACTGTATTTAGGTCATCATTATATTAATTATTATTTTTATAATGATGAAACAATAATATGATATTGTATTGAAAAAATATGACAGGTAAGGAGAATCGCGACTGTACAATCGTGAATCGCGGATTTTCTTGTGATGAATCGTTAATTTTATGAATAAATAAGTCGAAATTAAAAAGAAAAAGGAATGTAAGGTTTACATAGATGGAGTTTCTCGATCGCTGAGGAAATTTCTCCAAATAAATAACACAAGAAAAAAAAAAGAGATAGATTATATATAATTATAAATAAAAGAAATAGTTGTTTAAAGAAATATAAACATCCTGAGAAAGGTGTTAAATTAACAACGACAAACAATCGATTAACGTGTCTCGTGTAACAGAGGAATTTTAAATACAACATAAATCTCGATGAAAACGAGATATCATGGCGACGACGCGCTATCAAATTGTGTGCAGGTGTCGCCCGGAACGCGATAATGTAAACGAAAGGTTAAACTTTATAATAACAAAATACATGGGAAGGATTGGAGAAAAGAGGTAAAAAGAGAACGTCCAAGACAATTAGAGTCTGAGAGAAGATGCCGTTAAGAAAGGTGCACCGAAAGCGATCCGAGGAAAGGATCCATTAAAAATCAAAAGTTGTGTTGGTGTGTGTACACCGAAAGGAACTGGAAAGAAATAAAGAAGAAATCGTCATAAAGAAAGAGAAAACAACTGTTCCAAGGAAGAATCAGCTTGTGTATTCAAAGAACATTTCGACAACTAGAACTCTAAGGCTTTATTAATTTTAAAGATATTTATCCTCCAGCTGTATTCGGATGCGCTGCACCCTGTGTTCGGGTCAGCAACATTTGTAAAAGATCTCTCTCTCTCTCTCTCAATAAAGATCCAGGTTTGTTTTTCAACCGTATCGTTGTCTGTCATTGCATCACTGGAGATTTTCTCTTCTCCAGCCTTACCACATGATCCTTACTCACAAAAGCGCCACATATCCGCGTTTTTGGCTATCAAAAATATCCTGACGCCACAGTCGCTCCGCGGGCCCCACACAGGAGAGACATTTATAATCGATATATCTATATACATTAATAACATATTAAATGATAGGTAATGCAAAATCAACTCAAAACACAAATGCATTCTGGTATGGTAATATTAATGTTGTTTGTTATAAATTTCACTAATTAAAATACGAAAATGAAAAGTTAAAACCTATTATTCTAAGGTTAGGTTAGTTTGATTAAGCTGCCATATCCTCATGGGATATTTTGTATCTGGTTAGGTTAGATATGTTAAGCCGCCATATCACATGAGGGATATACTTAATCTGGCAGCGGCCACTTATGGTGCTCATCACAGGCTGGCCAACACCTATGATGAGGTCAACTGGATGGTTGAAGGATTGGGTTCAACAGGCCAGGCCCGAACTCTTCCTAAAAACTGGAGGTGTGGGACCGCGATATGAGCCCGGATCCTCCAGGGTGATAAGCCACAGCAATACTACTTGGCCCTCCTGCCGACTATTCTGTATCCTCTTCAGTCCTGCCGACTATTCAGCGACCTCTTATAGAACCAATATGGCTAGCCAATATCTGTGATGAGATCAAAAGGATGATTAAGGATGGGGTTCAACGGCCCGGACCTCTCTTGAAAAACTGAAGGTGTAGGATCCAGGTTCAAATCCAGATCCTCCAGGATGGTAAGCCACAACTTTACCACGGGGCCATCCGGCCGGTTATTATTCTAAGTTAATTATAATATTGACATACTGGTATAATCAATTTAAAGAAGTTTTAATTTTGATATATACACTTATTGTTCTTTGTACTTCTTTCGGAAATAATTTAATTAATGATCTTTAAAAATTTTCGCGGCAACTTAAAATCCTCTTACGGTACACCGATTGAAAATCGCCACTATAATTCTCTCTAGCACTTGTTGATTGCTCAGCATTCATTTAAATTTAAATAAGAAGTGCTAGAGAGAAATTTCAATGTTTCTCGATTTAGAAATTATTAGGTCCTCAGTTAGTTATAGAAAATAATTTTAATAAATTTCAGTTATTTAAAATACAATTAATAGCAATATTTAACAATAATAGATGTATTAAAAATCTATTATAATTATTATAAAATTCAGAAGTAAATGCATAAAAAATTTATAAATAATAATAATATTCAGATATTAAAACTTATATTTGAATATTGACTAAACTATGTAAATAAATTTAAGCATTTTATCTTATCTTATAATTCAATAGAAACGTACAAATAGAAATTCAAATATTTTATACAAATAATACTAATAAAACATTCGCTTTCGAGTTTACTTAAATAATAATACAAATAATAAGCTTATTAATTATTTAAATTAATATTATAATTATAATAAAGTTATTAAATGTTATTTAAAACTGTAGACTTTTAACACTTCAATGTATTTTGTTTAATCATATAAAACATATTACAGGTAGGCCTCGATTAGTGCGAATAATGGGTCCTACGAATTTCTCGCACTATTCGAAATATTAACTATATAACTACAATACTAACTGTTTATGAAATATTTATTGTCATATTTTACATCGTTGTTCATCATCTAAATTAATAACTTATCAGGATTTGCATCTCATACCAACATCAATCCAACTTCCAAATTGAAGATATCTTAGAATTATTGTGACGTTCCTCATACATCATCAAACCAACCGCCAAATTCTGTACTGTACTGTATGGTTTCATACCATCATCAAGCCAACCGCCGAATTATCGTGACCACTTTTAAATCATATTATCATCAAACCAACCGCCAAATCGAAACCAAAAGAGCAAATCGAAAGCGGAAGTTGAGTGCCGCTTTTATGTTGCTCAATCACATCCATTTTTTGCTCTAGTTGAGTGCCGCCTGGCCGCCAATTCTGGGTCGAGAATTGAGTGAACGCCGCTTTTCTGTTGCTCAATCACATCCATTTTTTGCTATCATCATCAAACTGACCGCCAAATCAAAACCAAAATAGCGAATCGAAAGCGGAAGTTGAGCAGCGCTTTTATGTCGCTCAATCACATCCATTTTCTGCTCTAGCATAATCACTAACCTCTTCTTTTTTTTCGTTTCCTGTTTTTGCATCAAAAGTGTTCTTCCTTTTATCCATTTCGATACTTTTTAAAAGAAAATAAAAGTGTTCTTCCTTTTATCCATTTCGATACTTTTTAAAAGAGAAAAATCAGAAGTGTTCTTCCTTTTATCCATTTCGATACTTTTTAAAAGAGAAAATTTTGTACTCTACTGTATATATACGATGATAAAGCTGAATAATAGTAATGTTAAATAGTTAACAGCAAAAAACCCATCGGCAAATTATACGATAGCAAAGCTAAATAATAGTACAGTAATGTTAAACAGTTAGCTTTTATCCATTTTGATACTTTTTAAAAGAGAAAATTCTGTACTATACTGTATATATACGATGATAAAGCTGAATAATAGTAATGTTAAATAGTTAACAGCAAAAAACCCATCCAAAAGCTGAATAATAGTAATGTTAAATAGCTAATGGCAAAAAAGCCCATAAAGCTAAATAATAGTACAGTAATGTTAAACAGTTAATAGGAAAAAGCCAGCCAAGTAATCGCAATGTTAAATAGCTAACGGCAAAAAGCCCATCCTTCTGATGTTTTACCCATTCAAAGCTAAGTGACAGTTCTTATACTGCTCCTCGTCCGGTTTTACTAACCGAAAACTAACATTAATTTGTTAATTGATATCATAAAAGTGGACGGACATTTGTTAATAAGACTGATCTATGCTTACAACTCGCATTAATCAAATATTTTCTCGCACTAACTGAAAAACGATATCAATTTTATAAGTCGCACTTATCGAATATCGCATTATTCGAACTCGCACTAATCGAGGCTTACCTGTATTTATAAATTTATTTATAGAATATAATAACTAAAAATCATGATGAGTGGGTCAGCGCTCTACATAATATGATCGAGAAATGTCATTTTTCGAGATCTCCAAATTGGCTACATCAAATTGGATGGGATTTCTTTTAAATAGAAGAATATTCTTTAGGAAGGTTATGTTTAATATTATGTCTTCCTCCGACCCATAGGGAATTTACAATATAGATAACCTTACAATAAAAAAAAGTGAAAAACTAAACTAAACCTAACTGGGAACCCCTGCTGGGATACTTGGATGCAGTTTCGTTTATACGAAAGAGACTAAAATATCTACATTGCATTTTTAACTTATATTGTTAGTTATATTTCATATAATCCAAAATAATAATATGAAATAAGCACTTTTTGCAGCTGAGATTACTTTACTTCAGATTAACGAACGTTTTCGGCAGTCCGCCATCATCAAGTTACATATGGAAATAGAACAAATTTAAAGTTTAACAGAATGGAACAGAAGAAAAAATAAATAAAATCACATGAGTTGCTGTGGTTGCATATTGAAAAATCAGTCATCATATTAATACTACAAATTTGCAGAGGATTTGAGTATCTAGTATATAAACAATTATAAAGTTATAGACAAACACAAAATAATAATAATAATAAATAGCGTATAACAAGTGTCTTTATTATTATTATACTCGAGAGGAGTGACTTCCTCGTCTGTATGTTGATTCAACCGCATAGGTCATGCCTGAGGTAGTTCTAGAGCCTGTCTATCATCCAATAATCTTTCAGTTTTTCGTGTCCGTATGATTTCTAAGGTCTCTGTTGTCAAGGCTTGTCTTGGTGCATTAAGTGGTTTTATGATTTTCACATCCTCCCATCTTATCCTGAGGTTATTACTATATGATTCTATCAATAATGCAGTAGATAGCTTTCCTCTCTTTATATCTGGTCTATGTTCTTCGATTTTTTGGGACAGAGTTCTTTTATGGAAACGTCTATATATAGTACTATTTCATACTTATATTTCATAACGTCTATATTTCATATAGACTTTTCCATACATTTGAACTGTTTCTGCTTACCGTTTTGTTTTGAACCACATTGTTTAGTTCCTTATTGCAAAATGTTAAGGAATCACTTTTTGGAATGCACTTACTGGTTAGAATGTTCTATCCAGGCCGTGCAAATAGGGAATAAACTGAGTGCGTCACATCGGGGCCCCGACCTAAAGGGCTCTAAAATTTGTAAAAATAAACACGAATTGAATCATAATTTATCGTTCCTGTCTGGAAAAAAATGTTTACAGTTAATTAACATGGTCATAGTAGAGTCATTTCTTTTCCAATCCATATTCAATCGTGTTTAAATTTATTGCACACGAGGAGTCCTTTATATAAATAGAGATAATATAGATGAAATTATGAATTCCCTATACCGAAAATACGTGCGAGATGTATATTAATGAAATCCCAATAGACAGAGGTAGGTGACCCATCTATTTATCAATACATTCCCATTACATGTTCGAAACTGGAAATTTAAGGCCGGTGGAGGCTTATATTTTTAATCAAAGTCATTAATGTATAAGATTATTCAATAATTCATAAGAGAAGTTTTACTGGTTTATTTATGTTTTTAGACAAATAATTTAAAAAATTCGGTACCTCTGCTTGAAGCACTGGTACCGAATAAACTTATAATTTAAAAAAACATAAAATTATCAGAAGTTTTATGTATGATGCATATACAAGTATTTTGATACCTACTTTTCATTGTAGAACTATTTGATTTAATGATAATACTAGAAATAACCCGCTCATATAAATGAGCGGAAATATACTGCTGTGAACTAATCATGCAGTTTAAGCAGTTGTAATGTTGAGAAAAAAGCTTTCCGGAAATATAAAAATGGGTAAAAGCGCACCCATACCTCTCCTATCTGTTACTATACCAATATGACATTACTGCAATTAATACTATTAAGGTAATAAGACCTAAGAAAAATTATTTTGACGATATTTTAATATTAACTGATTTACGGTTAAGGATAATAATAATAATAACGAAAACATAGATAAATATGTAAATAAGATTAAAAATCAAAATAAGAAACTCGCAATGCGAATTGAATATCGCGAGGAGTTACTTTTCATTGGGGTTAATTGGTTGGGGTCTGTTGATTTTGTGTTCAAAATCAACAGATGAAGACCCAACAGATGTCTGTAGTCAAAACAACTTAAATTTACAATTTACATTGATAAACTTAAAATTTTTTCAGCTTGTGCTGATGCTTATCTTACTCCATGTATTAAAAAATATATAGAAAGTTTTACTAGTGGATTTAAAAATAATTTGAAAGTGAGTATGATTCATTAAAAGTGCATTGTTAATTATTTAAAACAATTGCACTACATTTTTTAAAGGGTATTAATGTTTTATTTATGCAATCTGATGGTGGCCTTACACCAATGAATAAGTAAGCTTTCTGTTTAAAATGTTTTTCTTAAATATTAAATTATATCTATAAAATAAAAAAATTATAAATATCTAACATTGAACATTATTAATCATTAAGATTTTGTGGATCCCGAGCAATTTTATCAGGTCCAGCAGGTGGAGTTGTAGGCTATGCAATGACAACTTATAATGAAGAAAAAAAACCAGTGATAGGTTTTGATATGGGAGGTAACTATCAAAATATAAAAATGCATCTATCTTCAATTGAAAATATTTTAATTTCTTAAGAATATCTAATACTGAAATCTTTTGAAGATATTTTAATTAATAGGTAATTAGCATTTAATTTAAATTCATTACTCATATTTTGTATATGAATCCTATTGTTATGTAAATAAAATATAAATTATTTCTATTAAATATGTTATTTTTTTGTAAATGAATTGAAATAATTTAACTTTATGACTTTGAAGCAAAATAATTTATTTATTTTAATGATATAATTATAAATCCAAATTTACAAGCCAAATTCCATTATAATTCAAGGGCTAGAATTTGGCTTGTAAATTTGGATTTATTTGAATAAGTTCCCTTGAAGTTTAGTATTGTAAAGTCTAAGATATAATTATATTAATGCTGTTTTCCTTTGTACATAAATAAATAGTTTGTTTCTTTTTTTATGATTTATTTAAATTAGAACAACTCTGTTCATTAAGAAAATTTGTTTTGTAAATACATATTAATTTTTTCAAATTATAGGATGAAATTTGTAAAAAAATATAAACTAAGAGAAATAAAAAAAAATACATTTATAAAAAAGACATTCAGAATATACCTAATAATTTATAAATGAATACAGTATAAAAATGATTATTTATAAATGTTGGTTAGTGTTTACTGCTAAATTGATTTTATTGAAATTGATAATATGCTTTTAAACTTTAGCAGTTTTAATATAAAACTTTTGTAAAAGAATGAATTGTTGATGATATATTCTGTAATTTTCCTTTTTACTAAAATTATAGCAATTTTTTTATTAAGCATGCAAAGTCGCGAATTCGAACGACTGTCAATAATACTAATTATCTACTAAGCCTAACGGCTAGCGACTCTGCAAATTCCAGAGTTCGGCCTGAGCTCAATCCAAGTTAACTTCCTCACAACCGTAGGTAATCCCAGTTTACCCACGGGACGGTTCTAACGACTCTGCAATCCAGAGTTCGGCCTGAGCTCAGGTCTTTCAGCTAGCGACTCTGCAAATTCCAGAGTTCTGCCTGAGCTCAGTACTAAGTTCTAACTTAATACTAAATTAATTTCAAAAACAATCTAACAAGGGTCTAGCGACTCTGCAATCCAGAGTTCGGCCTGAGCTCAGGTCTTTTTCGTTCTAATGACTCTGCAATCCAGAGTTCGGCCTGAGCTCAGGTTTTTTTCTAAACTCTAACTTAAATATAATTAACTTCAAAACAATCTAAAACACTAAAGTTCTAAAACTTAACGACTCTGCAAATTCCAGAGTTCGGCCTGAGCTCAGGTCTTAAACTAATTTCTACTTAAATATTACTTAACTACAAAACAATCTAACACAAAGTAACGTCTAACTGACAAAACAAACTAAATATTGGAACTTACACTAAAAGTATCAATTAAGTGTTAGACTAGGACAAAAACAACGATGTTAGAACTTACACTAAAAATTGGAAGAAAATATTGAACAAAAACACCGATACGGATCATTCTTATTTTCACATATCAGTTCAGTGGTCGAACAAAATACTGATACGGATCATCTCTTTACAATTAATTTATATATCGAACAAAACACCGATACGGATCATTTCTTATTTTCTCATATCAGTTCAGTGGTAATTAATTATGTAGTAAGACATTATTAAAATATTATGTAGATAAGACATCATTAACCGGGATAGCTCTTCCGGGTTACCGTTCCCGTATCACGTGATTGCCAATGACGGAGTCGGAGAACGTGGGCGATCCCGTATCACGTGATTGCCAACGACGGAGGCGGAGAACGTGGGTGATCCCGTATCACGTGATTGCTAACGACGGAGGCGGAGAACGTGGGAATCCGATTCCGTATCATGTGATTGCCAACTACGACGGAGAAGGTGGAAGTACGGTTCCGACTCCATATCACGTGATTGCCAACTACGACGGAGAAGGTGGAAGTAAAGGTTCCTATCCCGTGTCACGTGATTGCCAACTACGACGGAGAAGGTGGAAGTAAGTTATCCGATCACGTATCACGTGATTGCCAACGACGGAGGCGGAGAACGTGGGAAGTAAGTAACTCTGTGATTGCTAATGACGGAGGCGGAGAACGTGGGAAGTAAGTTAACTTTTAAACTATCATTAACCGGGATAGCTCTTCCGGATATGGGTTCCGATTCCGTATCACGGATTGCCAACTGACAGAGAAGGTGGAAGTAAGTTAACTTTTGAACTAAAATATAATACGTTAGACAGAGAAGGTAGAAGTAAGTTAACTTTTAAACTAAAATAAAATACGTTAGCATATAAGAAAATAACAATAAATAATAGAGAGTATAATAAAATAAAAATAGGACAAGTCCAAGTTAACTTCCTCACAAGCAGTTTCAATTTTTGTAATATATGATACAAATTCTATTATTTATAAAATAAATTTTATACAATAGAAACAATAATAAGATAACATAGATTCATTAGAAGAAATATTGAATTTAAATTAGTATCTTCCATTTTTTTTAAATCAATTTCTCTTTTTTATGAAAACTAGATATAAAAATTATTCAATATTTCTATTAAATTTATTTCCATTAAAACTTTCAATAAATTTGCATATTACAGTTTAACCGATATCTTTATATCATAATTATGGAGAAATCATAAGAAAGTTTATAATATATGCAAAATATTAAATCAAATGGTTAAAATAATTAAATCATTCAATTTAATATGGAATAAGTTTATCTTAATTGCTGTTTTCACAATACTTTAAATTACTTTGTAATCTTTCTTTGATTGAAAAACTGTAATATAGCAAAATTTCTAATAAAATTCAATATTAGTATGAAGTGCTGGATATTTCAGCTACCATTGTAGATTTAAAAAAAAATTACATGACAGATGCTAGCTTATAGTCAGCTAGAAACAGTTTTTAATAATAAAAATTGTATTTTCTTATTAAGAGAGATTATTATAATTAAAAATAATAAACTACCACCACAACCAGAAATGAAAGCTGGAGTCTATATCATTCCGCTATATAACAACGATACAAACAGGCCAGCCCTGGATTTAATGACAAAATTCATTTCCACTTTCACTAGAGAATCAAGTATTGAATCTGGAACTTAGCATATACCAATAATACAAGTATCCATAATATATTTACTGAATTTTTTGATGATTTTGTAACTATATAAAACTATTTAACTTCATAAAACAATGATTAAGCATTATTCCAAATATGCAAATCTCTCATATATTTTTTTCTCTCTATATAAATCTGAACTATGACAGTATTTTGTTGTTCTATTGGAATATGCTAAGCATCTATATAATAAAATCCTTTTCTCTGTTCCTTTCAATGATCTCATTGGGTTACAATAACTATGATATTTTAACTAATGGATATTGGATTATAATGATTGCATCTTTACTGTCTAACCAATATTGTTGGATTATAATAGTCACGTGCAATAATATCTGAACACAAAAAGAATATATTGAGAATTTAAAACGGCACTTGTGAAAGCATTTTATAATAATAACGTTGACATCCATTGGAACGAGGCAAAAATAGTGAGAACCGTAAGAAATATAGAGGAGATTAAATGGGCGGAAACATTAGAAATTGTAAAATATTCCCAAAAAATGCACGTAATAAATAATACTCCAGAAATAATCCCGGCCCCGTGGTTTTCTGACATCCAATAATAATGTCTTTTAGTGATAATTAAAATCACTTAAGGTTAAAAGTTTAATTATATATGAATAATCTATGAATGTTGAGTACTATGCTGTTTATTATTTTGGTAAACTGCTAATCTGTGGTCATTATGTCTGAAGCAAAAAAATAGAAAAAGGAAAATTTAAAACGGCACTTGTGAAAGCATTTTATAATAATAACGTTGATATCCATTGGAACAAGGCAAAAATACTGAGAACTAAGAAATATAGAGAAGATTAAATAGGCGAAACATTAGAAATTGTAAAATATTCCCAAAAAATGCACGTAATAAATGATAATACTCCAGAAATAATCCCTGTGCCGTGGTTTTCCGATGTCCAATAATGTCTTTTAGCGATAATTAAAATCACTTAAGGTTAAAAGTTTAATTATATATGAATAATTTAAAAAATTAATTTATACTACAATGTACATAATAAATTTCTATATATATTATAATGTTATTCATTTTATATTTTTTAAATTTTAAATGTATTCTTTTGATTGTTCTTATTTGTAAAAAAAAAAAAAATCAACCACTGATGATGGCTTGATTAAGCCAAAAGTTCTTCGGTAATAAAGTTCTAATGATTTACAGATCAATGTTCACTATCCAAACTGCTTAAACCTTTCTGAATTACACATTTAAAAAACAACAGCACTACACGCAGTATAGTTAAAACTCCTCTTTTTAAAATAAATCTTGTACTAATGTTTAAGTATAAATATAGTTTTGATGTTAAGGATTAAAAGTTTGTGTTCTTGATGAAGTAATTCTGTAAAAGGTAGTGCTGATTGGAGGCATGATGTAAACAGAGCTCATTCTAAGCAAAGTAAGGGGGTTGCTATGGCAACGGAGGTTTAGATCTCGTATTTCGTAACAGTTGTAGAGAGGGGTGTGCCTGAAGAGGGTGCGGATGCACCGAAAACGTTAGTACAAGGTTTATATTAAAGAAGAGTTTTAACTATACTGCATGTAGTGCTGTTGTTTTTTAAATGTGTAGTTCTAATGATTTGTTCTTATTTGTAAAAAAGTCAACCGCTGATGAAGGCTTGATTAAGCCGAAAGTTCTTTGGTAATAAAAGTTTAAATTTGTGTTTTTTCACTTAATAAAGCTGAAAAATTATTCCATTAATTATACTGTTAAGTAATGCTAGAATTTATTAAGTTTATGACATTTGTCATATAAGTTATGCCACAGAACATGATTTTGGCTCTATTTTAACCCTTTCAGTATTTGAAATTTCAATTTCTTCCTGTAATTGCATGCCAGCAATTAATTTAAAATTATGATAATTTTCTGCATATTAATTAGACTTATCTCACTTATTTTTCATCAAAATCTTTAAAAATTTTCAAAATATATAGCATACATTATATTTCACCCTCTTTCTAACATTATAAGCATTTTTTTGAATTTTTCATTTTTTTCACAATTTTTTGTTCTGTATATGAGATTGTGGAAAACAAAATATTTTTATATAAAATCTTAGCCGTCCAATGAAATGGTTGATATTTTTAAATAGCCATATCTCCTCTAAACAAAACAAGTCATGAATGAAGAGATTCAACTGAAATTTTCAGAAATTATTTATAAATATCAAAGTTTACATAACTTTTGTTGAATGAAGTTGTCATATTATTAAAAAATTACAAAAATTCAATGAAATATTGTCATTTTTATTAATACTTCATATTTAATAACTTACTTTTACATCATTTATACAGTTTTTTTCCAGCACTTTTATATCAGTTTTTTAATTTATATCAAAAAATCCTAGTATATATGAAAATGGTCTCATCTCATGCATAAACATCTGTAATATTCTTTATTTTGTTCTAACTGGACTGCAGATTGTTAATTGTAGCAACCTACTTGATGCCACACACTGCAGGGTAAAGTAGGCTTGGCTATAATTTTCAGGAAGTGAATGGCTGCTATAAAATAAATGGCTGTGACACTTATTATGTGGTTGCAAGATGTTTGTTTCATTTTTTGCGATTTTTCTCCTAAATTTTTAAAAAAATGTAATAAACGATCAATGATTAAGATTTATTTTTGTTTAGCAGAATTAATATTTCCCTATTATCTACAATATTTTTCAGTTTTTAAGCATTTTATAGCTCATATGAAAAATGCAAATTTTACTTAAGATAAATATTCTTGAAATTTTATCCCAGACTAGAATAACTTTGAAATATTAGACTGCAAAATCAATAACATGGGATAAAAACAATCCAAATTCCATCAAGCAGTTTCATTTGAAATAACATTTGTAAAAAAACATAATTTGCCAAGAAAGTATTTTGGCAACTGAAAAAATTTAGGAACCATAATCAAAAGTGAACATTTCCATATAATCAACATACCAAAACTGATTCACAATAGCTGGATTAATCAAATTAGGATTAAATTTTTTTATCACTTTGTTTTAATGTATATTCACATCAAAGGCACTGAATCATTTAATCATGTATCTTAATCATTCAAAAGTTTTATAAGTATCATCAAAAAGTACAAGAATAAGATTCTTTCCAGAATTGCTTGTTTCTAAAGAAAATCAATATTAATAAGTAGAGGTAATCTTATATTCAAGCTGTTGTAAAAAAAATATTCAATTAAAAAGGAAGATTTTTGATAAAAGTTCTCTTGTATAATATAGTTGTTCCTCTATTTACAACAAGGATGTTTTGATAAAAATCCCTATTAGCCTAAAACCGGGATAGATGGTGCACACCTTTTACTGATAAAATTATTAATAATCATAACTAAAAACTTTTATTATTCAAAACAGTTTACATGGAACCATATGCAAAAATTAATGTCAAAAATCAGTTAAGCAAAATGTAAAAAATCGTTTATTTTGTTACTTTTTCTCATTTTGCTTTAACTAATTTTTGACATTACTTTTTGCATATAATTCCGTGTAAGGTGTTTTGAATAACAAAAATTTTTAGTTATGATTATTAATAATTTTATCAAAACAGTGCGCCATCTCTCCCGGTTTTATCCTATATTTTATTATTTATACTTAGACTATAAATTATACCTAATGCAAATTAGAAAATTAAGACGGTTGGCCATGTAGATGATGAAACATCTTGTTTAAATCATCTTATCCCACGATATATTCTCTAGAGAAATACAGTATATACTTTAAAACAAACTAGTGAGCAATACAGAATGCTGAATTTGACAAAAAAGAGTACTTTACTACATCGTTTTCTTCATCATAGATTTTATTATACTTATATTCTAGCAGATATATATCTTGTATTATAAATGCAATAAGATACAGTAGGCAAGTCAAACCGGTTATATATCTCCATAATGATCCCAATAGGAATTGAATTGGAGATGATGGTGCAACCATCGTCTCCAATTCAGATCCTTCTGAGATAATAGTGGCTTAGAGGTAGTTTGTGAGTTCGCTTGCACAGACACTATACAAGGGGGTTACAGGGGTACCCGGTTTTGCCCGCTCTCCCATATAACCAGTAAATCTAAAAATATTAAATCTTTTCTGGAAAAATTTAATATGAAATTAAAAGTTAATGTAAAAAGCCGCATTATTCAATTTTCGCCCTTGGCTGTTAACTAACAATTAATGGTAATTAAGCCTAATTTTTATCAAAAAATTTTTAAGTTTTTAATTTTATTAAAATTTTCATTCTGATTCAAAAGATAATATGCACAATTCTAAAAATATTAAATCTTTTCTGGAAAAATTTAATATGAAATTAAAAGTTAATGTAAAATGTATCAAAGCATCCATAAGCAGTCTGTTTGGAAATATAGAATATATATGTATCTTCTATAGATTAAGATTGCTAACATATGCATATACAAAATATGCATAAAGCTATCTTACTCCGCGATCCATTTTATCCCTATATTATACTGCTCGCAAAAGCCATAAGCAGTCTGTTTGGAAATATAGAATATATATGTATCTTCTGTAGATTAAGATTGCTAACATATGCATATACAAAAAATGCATAAAGCTATCTTACTCCGCGATCCATTTTATCCCTATATTATACTGCTCGCAAAATCAGGTTAATTTCATTAAAAAAAATTGAAATCTCAACTTTTTACTAGGCTTAAAATAAATTTTATTATAATTATGTCAAAACTGATTTTAATTATCACTTTTCGAATAAGAAACTTAAAATTTTAATTTAAAAAAATACATAAACTTGAAACAATTTATTTGAGAAAATGAGTATGTTTATAATAAATTAAAAAAAGAAAAATATTGCAGTTTATCAAGCATAATTTTCTTGCAGGCCCTCATAAAAAGTCGTTAGGGCAGCAATTTGAATATCTCTTTCTTGTGGATTTAACAGAAAAAAACGATGTTTATAAAAATAAATATTATAATCAGTTAATAAGAGAATATAATATAATCCATTTACGATTTATTAAATTTTCATGTTCAAAATCTCAATTGGGAATCGATTTCGTAGCTTCGAAAGGGTTTAGAATTTTTCCCTCCTAAAAAATTGAATTACAAGTTTCATATCGTAAGTTTACTGAATTGTTCATAGGGAAAACATACTGTGCGACATAGTAGCGATTTGAGAGCATCAGTAACATCGGGATTCCAAATTGTAAGGATTATAGAAGATAGCTACTGCCACTGGCAGTGGATATTGTCCAGATAAATTATAGGAATCCAAGGATATTGTCCATGGATTATAGGAGATACATTGTTGGAATTATCACTGCCAGTGGCAATGATAATTCCAACAAAGGATATGCCAACTAAACCAAACCATTGCTAAACATAACAATGATTTGATTTGGTTTGGTGGCGCAAGGGCTTCCTGGGCCAAACTGCTCAAAACACGGTAAAATTTAAAAACAGGATTATGTAATAAAAATAATAAACTAAAGATAGCAATGATTTAATAAAATATTTTATATTGTCATATTTTCTTTTATAATTAGACTGTTATGTTGGAATGATTTTATCAATGAATATTTTAAATCTGGGGTTCCCAAAGTGCGGCCCGCCAGCCCCAGAAATGCGTCCCGCGATGTCAGATCATCCGCCATTTTGAATTTATATAGATACTTTACATTTTTACAGAAAATAAATAAATTTTATCATATTATAATTAAATATTGTTCAGTTAAAAAATACATGTATAAGTGCTCACAAATATGTTTTCATTATTTGGAAGCAATTATATATGCGAAAAAACTTTCTCAGTCATGAATATTAATAAGTCCAAACTGAGATCAAAATTAATTTATGAACTTTTACAAGCGGTGTTAAGAATACATTCAACCGATTTAGAACTAAGGTTCAATAAAATTGTTAAAAAAAACAACTGCACAAATCACACATTGAATTTATTATTTTTTTCTTTTTTATTTGAAATTATTTAGTTATTTTTTTTAATTATTTTTGAAATGTGTTATTTTAAACAGTTTGTATAATAAAAAGTAATTATTGTCATAAATAAAGAACAGTTATACTATAAAATTAGCATAAATCTTTCCCTCGTGTCTAACTTTTTAAATAAATATAGAACGGTTATACCAGTGGTTCTCAACCTTTTTTTTTCCTGGGCCGCATACATTTGTTTGTTGCATTAAGCGGGCCGCATACACTTGTTTGCTACATTAAGCGGGCCGCAACATACTATATCAGTAGGCGGCAACCGGTTGGTGTCATTGTGAAAAAAAATGACTTCTAAAAAATCGCTTACGAAAAACTTTTGACTTCTCAATTCGTGAATGCCATACAGTCAGTATTTTCCAAACTGATCTAGACCTGTTAAATTTTATGAGTTCATCAGGAAAGTCCTAACAAATTAAAAAAAAAAATTTTTTATATCAATTTTTATTATTTTTGCATGTAAGAGAAGAATTCCGAGTTTTCATTAATTTCATGACTGTGTGTTCCGGGCCGCAGGTTGAGAATGGCTGGGTTATACTATAAAATTAGTATAAATCTTTCCCTTTTGTCTAACTTTTTATTGATTTGAACATATTTTTCTATAACATTCTTTTTGGCCCGCCAAATATTTTGGAATTTACAATTTGGCCCACCTAGGAAAAACTTTGGGAACCCCCGCTTTAGATTCTTGCAATGCTTAGAAGCGAAATAATATTCTATTCACATATTGCCTTCTATAAAACAGAGCATAGACTGCATTTAAAATACGAAGAAATTAAATTTACATACGAAGATACGAAAATAAATTTACATACGAAGATACGAAAATAAATTTACATACGAAAATACGAAAATAAATTTACATACGAAGAAAAAATAAATTTCTTTCTTAAAAAAAGAGCAAAAATTCTACTCCATAGAATTTTTGCTCTTTTTTTAAGAAAGAAATATTTATTTCGCATTAACCATAACTAAATCTTTATAGTTACGGTTATGGTTAATGCGCCATATCTTCTCGATGATAATTTATTATTAGAATTGCTAATTGAGTTATAAGCATTTATATCATAGGTTAAATGAATTATTCATAGGCAAAAAAAAAAAAAAATTACATTGCTTCTCAAAAATAGATTTGTTTGAACTTTTCGAAAATATTTGACTATCCTTAATGTTTACATTCTGTTTTTAAGATTTTATTTTAAAATTTTGTTTAAAACTGGTATAAAATATTATTCGAGTACTTTCTTAAGACGTACAGTGCTTAGAGATTACTAATTTTCATGATCATACTCAAATAATGCTAAATCAACTCCTAATAGCAGATTGAATACTTCTACCACTTTCTGTTATTAATTAATCGACTTAAAAAGCTTTTATAGATACTTAAATAAATCCTGGCTGAAAATTAATTACGAATTTCTTAGATATAAATCTATATTTTTTTTTTTATTAAAATAGGTAACTCCCAGTGGGACAAGTAATGGAAATCTGAGTACTCGCGTATAGACTCTATATAGTCTAACTTTTTTAATAAGATATTAACTATTTTGAGTTTCTTTACGAATGTCTACAAAATATAACTTTACTGTCTGGAGACATTCTTGTTTTATAACCACTTCTACTCTACGCATAATGAGTCACGTTTCTAAAAGTACGTGTAACCGGAAGGGCGGTTGATTTGTTATGCCAGACGAATTTAAAAAAAGAATTTTTGTGCTTACGTTGATCGACGGTTATAATTTGGAAAGACAGATCTTCGACTTACCGGTCCCATACAAAAATCTAAAGTGGCTAAACATCAAATTAATCTAAATTATTCGGAAGGCAGTATAGTATATATAACCAGATGATATTTTGACTACCAGATCTGGTAGGGGATAAACAAGTTATCCACTTTACATTAAAACATTTCGGCTGATATTTCTGAAGATACGAGTGGAAAGTGGCAGCATAATTTTTGAAGCGAAGAAAATCGACTTTTGTTCAAATTTTCAGTCCAAACAGATGGATAAAAAACTTGATTGAAGTCTGAGCAACTTTTTCGATCTCTAAGTAGTGTATAATATCGATTGGAAAAGAAAAGAAATTTTATGAACCGCTATAAACCCAGCCCATACAGCAGTTAATAAGATTAGAAAGAGCCATCAGTTTTACAAAATAGAATCGATCATTAAGCGGACACAACAGGTCACGTATGATTATCTAGCACTTCTTTCATTAAGAGTGGATGGAAACCAATTTATTAATGACTTCCCGATTAATCTACCCAAGCGTGTCGACATACTTAAGCCACCATCGTGACTACTCTCTCTTCTTATTATCAGTATTATAAGAGAAATCGATTCGAGTTAGTTACTTACGTTTTACTTGGAGCACTTTTTTGGCCCGGGCTTCCTCGTCTACTTTTTATTTCTCTGGAACATCGACGGACGAATTTTCTGTCGCCGAGAGCTTTTCTCTGCTTTTCTAAACTCATGTACGACACGACTTCTTCTTCGGTGTCTTCTATCACGTAGCTACGTTCGACTGAAGAAGCATTTTCAATTTTGGCAGGGGAAACGTTTCTCTTGGTCCTAGATTTATCGGAAACTCTTCTAGGTGATGTGGCAGTGGCACTTTCTGAACCGCTTCCGGTACCGATACTCTTCTTTCCGGTTTGGGGCAGGACGTTCTTCAGACTAGATTTGTGTTTGGCGTAAGATTGTCGGAATTTCTTTAACGCGGTCCGATCTTGCTGTACCTCTTTTACTTTGGCGGATGGTTGAATGATGCTAGGCACGTATAAGCTGCTAGAAGACTCTTTAATTTCTTTGGTTTCAGTCTTTTCGGGTGGTTCTTTCTCTTTTTCTGATCTCGGTTCCTCTGATATGAGGCCGTTTTTGGCGGTGTCTTCCGTTTTCTTCGTCGTTTCCTTTTCTCTTTCTGGCGGGTCCTTCTTTGCATTTTTTTTTGTTGGACCGGTGTTGTCTGGTCTCTGTTCTATCTCTGAAACTGTCGGTCCAGGCATCGTTTGGTTTGATTTCTTGATCTTCTGGCCTCGGCTTTCCTTCCGATTGGCTCCGTCGTTACCGCTAAATGCGGTTTTCTCCCACCATTGATTTCTGCATGAAAATGCGCCGCCCCGCTTTGGCTTAATTATTTTATTATTCTTAGTCGTATTTTCGTTATCTACCACGTGACCGCCCGACTTTACCTTTAATGAGTAGGTGGCACCATCTGGTGTACTTTTTTCCCATCGGAGTTGCTCCTTTAGTTGTTGAACGGTCATTGGTTCCATAGTAGTTTCTTCCTCGTTTATTTTGAAGGATCGAGAATCTATACCGGTTTCTAAATTATCCGTTTTCCTATTCGATTTTTTGCTAGTTTGTTTTTTAACCTTTTCTTTTATAATATTGTCGGACTGTTTATAGTCTGCCACTATTGGTTCCAAAATAGAAGAATCTCGAAAAGTTTTTTGATCATTTTTCGTCTTTTTTTGAACCGGCAGAAGAATTTCGATGTTATCTTGTTTTGGTTCTTTCAGTTTCTCTTGAGAACTCGATTGGATGTCATTTTTAAATAATTTTGATTTTTCTTTATTGATTTTAGGGAAATCATTTGGTTTATCTTCGGAAACAAAACTTAAATTGTTGTTGTTATCATGATTAATTTTATATTTTTCTATTTCATCTGGAGCTTCTTCTGTTTTAATTTTGTCTTTGTTATCTCCCTCCAGAAATTTTTCTGTGATTTCTTCAAATTCTTTTTCTATGAACTCTTTTGACTCTACGGATTTTTTTCTTTCTATATCTGTTTTACGATATTCTCTAGTTTCTTTGTTTTTTTCTTTTATTACTAACTTTCCGTTTTCATTAGTTGTTTCAGAAACTTCTCCGATATTTTCTTTTTCTGTTAATTCTCCTTTTACTTTATCTATTACCTGTTTCTTTTCTTTTTTATTTGTATCTTCTGAATTTTCTTCGATCTTTTCTTTTTCAGTTAATTTTTCATTTTCATTTGTTTTTTCAGAAGTTTCTTCAATATTATTTCCTTTTTCTGTTAATTTTTCTTTCTTTTTTTCATCCATATCTTCTGGATATTCTTCGATCCTTTCTTTTCCAGTTAATTCTTCAATATTCTCTTTCTCTGTTAATTCTTCCTTTTCTTTTTCATCCATATCTTCTGGACATTCTTCAGTCCTTTCTTTGTCAGTTAATTCTTCATTTTTATTCTCATCCATATTTTCTGGACATTCTTCAGTCCTTCCTTTGTCAGTTAATTCTTCATTTTTATTTGTTTTTTCAGAAGTTTCTTCAATATTCCTTTTTTCTGTTAATTTCTCCTTTTCTTTTTCATCAATATCGTCTGGATCTTCATTTTTTTCTTTTTCTGTTAATTTTCCGTTTTCATTTATTTTTTCAGAAGTTTCTGCAATATTTCTTGTTTCTATTAATTCTCCCATCTCTTTTTCGTTCATATCTTCTGAACTTTCTTCGATATTTTCTTTTTCTGTTAACTCTCCTTTTACTTTATCTATTAACTCTTTCTTTTCTGTTTTATTTGTATCTTCTGAATTTTTTTCAGTCTTTTCTTTTTCAATTAACTCTTCATTTGTATTTGTTTTTTCAGAAGTTTCTTCAATATTATTTCCTTTCTCTATTAATTTTTCTTTTTCATCCATATCTTCTGGGCATTCTCCATTTATTTCTTTTTCTGTTAATTTTCCGTTATCATTTGTTTTTTCAGAAGTTTCTTCAATATTTATTTTTTCTGTTAATTCTTCCTTTTCCTTTTCATCTATATCATCTGAATATTCTTTATTTTGTTCTTTTTCTGTTAGTTTTTCCTTTTCTTTTTCATCCATATCTTCTGGACATTGTTTATTTTGTTCTTTTACTGTTAGTTTTTCCTTTTCTTTTTCATCCATATCTTCTGGACATTCTTTATTTTGTTCTTTTCCTGTTAATTTTTCTTTTTCTTTTTCATCCATATCTTCTGGATATTCTTTATTTTGTTCTTTTTCTGTTAAATTTTCATTTTCGTTTGTTTTTTCAGAGGTTTCTTCAATATTTTCTTTTTCTTTTTCTATTTTCTTTTCTTTTTCATTCATATCTTCTAAATTTTCTTCAATATTTTCTTTTTCTGTTTCCTCCTCTTTTTCATTTATATCTTCTGAACTTTCTTCGATATATTTTTTTTCTGTTAATTCTTCTCTTTTATTCATATTTTCTAAAATTTCTTCTTCATGATTATCAATTTCTTCTGCATTTTCTTTAGTTTCTTCTCTATTATTTTCTTTTATTATTGTTACTTTACTTTCATTTACTTTTTGGATATCAGAAGAAAGGACTTCTTGAATATTTTTGGATTCCTGACCTGATTTTTTATCCAAATCATGTTTCTCCTGTTCATCTTCCAGATTGGAATCGGTCACCTGCTTAGATTCATCGCTATTTTCATTTTCTAACGATTTTAGACATATTTCGTTAACGATGCTTTCTCGTTTTGCATCCTTATCATTATCTAAATTTTTAAATTAATATTAGAAACATTAGAATTGACAAGAATTATCTCCTTACTTTCTAAATATTTTAAATTGTCTTTGAAATGAAAATATGCTTACCTTTTGCGTCTTTATTTTCTTCATCAACATCCAATAAATTGTGATTAACAATAGCACTTTCTAATCCACTACTGGAAACAACTGTTTTGCTGTCTTTGTCATGTTGTGAAAAATTAAGTTGGAGATGTGAATTTTTTGTCATACCATTTTTACTTTCTTCAGATAATTCTATATATTTTTCTTCCGATAAGTTTTCTTTCACCTTTTTCTCTTCCTGATAACTATCGACATTTAACATTTTATCAGTCGTCTCTACGTTTTCTTCTGCTAATTTCTGCCTTTCAGTATCTAATTTTGTATTTTGATATTCTTGATTCGAAGATTTATCTTCACCGATTCTATCACGATCGTGGTTATTCTTGTCTTCCTGAACAATATGAGAAGATTGTTCTACGTCTTCGCTTGAATTATTTTCTGTAACTGCGGTTTTCTTCTGAGACTCGTTTTTATCCTCAGAATTTTCGTTTTCTATTATATCTTCATTCGTTTCTGTATTTTCGCCTGGAGATTTAGTTTCTGTTCGATTGCTTTCACTTTTTTCATTAAAAGCAGCTCTTTCTACATCAGTATTCGTTTTTGATTCTTTTTCATTTTGATTATTTTTTACTTCTTCTTCGGGCTTAATATCTTGGAAAGGAGATCCACGAGAATTATGCGAGTCATCTGTTTTTTGACAAATTTTTGAATTTGTGATTTCTTCACATTTTTCAGAATTATCATCATTCTCCTTATCTTCATCACTGCTTTCTTTAATGGTTAGGTGCTCACTCATTTCATTCGCTGATGATTCAGTTTGCCTCGATTCTTCCATAATATTTCTACTTTTCGACTCCCCTTCCAATTTTTCTTTAAGATTATTATCGAAGTTTTTTTCATCTTTGCCGTCTAAATTTTGTTGATTAATTAATTGGTCTTGTTGCGTATTGGGGCAAATTACATTACATATTTTTTTTTGACTTTGTTCTTCAACAGTTGATTCTCCTGATTCTTTATCAGTTTCTTTTGTTTCAAGAATTTCGTCTCTTTGGGAAGATGGAAAGGAATTATTTGAATGTTGTAAAGCAGATTTCTGGAATTCTTTTTCTTCTAGTTTCTCTACTCTTTCAGAATCCTCTATGTGATCTTGTCTTCTCTTTTCTAGCCTAGATCCAGTTCTTTCCTCTTCAACTTTTTTCGTTTCGTTCAATCCTTCTTCGGATGTTTGGTTATTTCTTTCTTCTAAAGAACTCGGATCAGTTAGCAAATCTTTATCTATTATTTGCATAGAATCAGAATGTTGATCACGTCCTCTATCATTTTCGATACGCTCTTTACTGGTAGTCTCAACTTGTACCATTTTCGTTTCTAATCCATAACTCTCACATTCCACTTTAATATCTGTTTGATTTTGGTTTATTTCTTTTTCTGCATCAGTTGTAGCGTGTCCATGGTGAACAATTTCTTTTATTTCGCTTTTGTTTTCCAATTGTGATTCTGATCCTTCCTCCGAATCATTATATTCCTTTTCATTTTTTTCCATTCTCTCTGAAATTGCCTCCTTAACCACATCTTGGATTATCTTATCAGTAATTATCGGATTAGAATTTTCATTATTATTCATAAAATTTTCTTCCAGACTTCTATCCTGAGATGTCAATGATTTTTCAGTTTCTTTAGAGATGAGAGAAACGATTTCTTTCTTACTTTCTAAAATTTCATTTTCGTCCATTGATTTAGAATCTATAGTTTCGTAAATTTCATTATTCATTACACGACTATTCTCTTCGTTCGTCTGTTCATTATCACTTATTTCTTTATCAATGAGATTAATATTGTCATCCTGATATTTTTCAATATTTTCTTCAACTTTTTTTCCTTTGATCAGTTTCTCGTATTCATTTTCCATATAATCTATAGACTTAGATTTAGAGCAAACATTATTTGTTATTTCTAAATTATTTTCTGATTGTGCAGGAACCTTATTATTATTGCCGTCAAAAGATTTCTCCAAAATGGTCCTTTCTTTATTGCCGCTACTAAGATAGATTTTATTTTTCTTTAAAGATTCATGTTCAGTTAACAGAACAGAATTTTCTTCATTCAGACTGGAGTTAGACACCTCTTTTAATCCTTTATTTTCCTCCCCAGCTACTTCTGAATATATTTTCTCAAAATGTTTCTCAGGTTTCTGAACCGCTGCCAAATTTACTTTCATTTCTTTGTACAGTGTATTTTCTTGATTGCAATTTTCTATCACTGGAGAAACGATGCAAACTTTATTCAAATTTATAGCATCAATCTCTTTTCCATCATCATCATCTTCCATCTCTTTTCTTTCTAAAGATTTTTTCTCTGCTTTCATGGAAAAAATTAAATCTCTCAATTTTTCTACGGATTTCTTAGTTTCTTCTTCTAATTTAGCGCTTGAATTATCGATTTTTTTACTCAGCTCATCTCTGGTAGTATGGATATGATGAGTAACGGTGGATGAGATATTACCAATTTTCTCTTTTAATTCTGTGGTAGACCATTCGATTTTTTTCTTTAAATCATCTGTTGCTGCTGGAAAATCTGAATGAAATCGTTCGTCGATTTGAATCCCAACATCCACCGAAGAAAAATTTTTTTTCTTTGCATTCGCACAACTTACCTCCAAATTTTGCAAATTTTCTTTCTCGGTTCCATTATTTAAAGCAATAGAAGCTTTCCCTTGAAGATCCTGCTTGATAGAAATTTCATATTCGCTGCTTATGAGAGGTAGTTCATGTTGCATTGTTTGGATATCTTCCGTAAGTACTTTTTCTTCACATGGCTGTGTTTCTTGCGACGTTGGAATTGCGGAACTAATTCTATTCTCATGGATTGATAAATTATCCGTTTTATTTGGAAACAAACTTTCTTTTTTAATTGTTGACGAATCACTTATATCTACAGAATTTTCCACGTTTATCAGAGAATTCTGGTTGTTATCTATTCCCTCTTTGGCCAAAGGATTAGTAGACAGCAGACTTGATCTGGATGTTGGCGAAGATAATTCAAACTTAGTGTCTGATTTCTGCACAGTTTTCATTCTCTCACTTCCGATATTCTCGTCTTTAGTTTCTATAATCACATCATTTTGCTGAAAGCTGTTCTGACTGTGATCTGTTTCTATAGGATGTTGAAATTCATCCAAATTTTCCTGGGTTTTAAATTTATTCTTCGAAAGAAGATATTTCTCCTGTTGAAAATTTATGGTATTTTGCACAGAATATTCTTCTATAGATGGTCCCGTTTCTATTCTTCTTTCATAGTTTGTATCCGTTTGACATTGCACATTTTTATTTTTTGAATATTTCATTTCCTTCGATGCATGTTTTTTATTTTTGATATAACGTAAGATTTTCTCTGTGGCCTTCTTCCACCTATTGATCACAGATTTACGACGACTTTTATTGGACTTGAAAGATTTACTTTTCAAGTTATCTTCTGCAGTATTAACTTGATTTTCGAACATAGAATTATCGGAAAATGTGCGAGTCTTTTTCATTTTTAATACTGTTCTTCCGACTCTATCGGAATCAGAAGACGAAGTAATTTCTCTTCCAGAAGAGTGCGATTCCAGTTGCTTCTTCTTTTTCGATTTCTGTGTTTTTGGTAGCATTCCTAATGTAGAAATGTCTTCGGAAGAATCGGATAATGATATGGAAATTGTTTCCGAAGCGAAAGATGAAAGACTATCTTCTCTTTCTATACATTTATTTCTGTCAGAGACTGTGTTTATGCCTTGGATTTCGTTACCTGTCTGAAGTAATGGGATGTTTTTATGACTCATACGTGACCTCGAAACAGTTTCCTCTGCGTGAATATCTGGTAGAGTTAATTCCGAAGAAGAATTGAATTCCTGTGTTTTAAAAGATTTTTCTCTGCTTGTTTTCTTTTCCGTTGGTCTGCTAGTATGTTTAATGGTAGGAAGAGTGTCGGAACTTTCACTCGACGAACTAAAATTATTGAATTTTGTATTTTTATTAATACATTTCAGATTTTCTGCTTTTTCCTTTTTATATGTTCTCCTGTCTAAACTTATTTCTGAATGAACTCCATTCTCTTCTGCAGAATGACCAGTTCTTTCTAATAAATTACCAGCCGATTCTTCTTTAAGTTTATAATATTTTTCTCTTTCTTTATTTCGCAAATGATGATTATCCATATTAGCATTTTGATCCTGATTTAATTTATCAGATTTTTCCCGATTTCTCTTTCTGACTTCTTTATATTCTTCTACGTTAATGTCAACGTTAATAAAATTTTGGTGTTCCTGCTCTCTTCTTTGTTTTTGTCTATGATAATCATGATCGTGCGATCTTCTATCAGATAACTCTTCATCCGTCGATGTTTCTTTTTCATCATCGAGGATTCTAGATGCTGCTTTATATTCAGAGCTTTTCTCTTCGTTCATTTGTTTCTTTACGTAAAGAGAAGATTTTTCGTTGTGAATATTTTGGTTTAATTTATTTGGAATCAAATTATCCGAGCCTCCATTCATCTCGGAAGTAGAAATGAATCTACCACTCTCTTTGGTTCTTGCAGCATCATAATTCGATCCATCGGAATCGCCTCTATTTCTCTTCATTTCTGTTTTTGCCTTTTTTTCAGATCGGTTCCTATCGTATTTTTGGCGATGAATGTTGTTTTCCTTTTTACTTTGGCACTCAAAATTCACCGATTGTTCAGAGGTGAGATTAGATTCTTTATTCTGTTCTATTACGGTCGGCAATCTCTCAGTTCTTTTTTTATAATTAACGGTATCACCCGCTGTTTTTTGCACTTCCGAACTATTCCTGGTCTTTTCTTCCTCCTTATACACGTATATATTATTTATGATCAACTGGTTGGAACTGTCTTCTCTTTGACTTTCATCTTCTTTCAATGTGCTAGGAAGACGTTGTGAGCTCTGAGTCAATGATTCCCAAAGATCCCAAATGTCCATTTGAGAAAGTCTAACGTGCACTCCAGAATCGAAATGCTCGCATCTGTCATGCACAGATTGATGAGAAGGGGATGGAAGACTCTCTCCTCCTTCGCTATTAGCAATAGGTGAGGCGGTTCCTTCGCTACTAGAGGGTCGAGCACAACTTTCTAATAGATTGATTAAAGATCTATAAATAAAAATGATAAATTCTCATTTTAAAATGCATTTAAAACTATTTTTTAATGTTGGAGATTGAAACTCGTAACTTTTCTATCCTAGGAAAGTTATAAATTTATTCAAGATGTAATCGGTGCTTTGGGTATTCTCAGTTACTTGGAAACAAACTGTGATTGCAAATTTGTTTTAAACGCCAGATTTAAATAGATTCTGTCACTAGTTTATAGATAAGAATGATATAATAAACGATCGACCTTGTACCAGAGAAATGAGAAATATCTATTTTTGAGTCCTAGATTTCTTACTTATGTTAAATAGATGTTATAATCTGCGTAATCGTCCCCAAACGGCATTGCAATTAAGAAACTTCACAGGAAATTTCAATAGTTCACTATTCTGTTCGATATACGTTTACCATTTTTAGATAATTTCCTTAGGGATGAAAAAATTTCAATTCTTACGATCACGATTAAAACGCAAATGCAATACACTTGATCTTGAAAAATATTTTTTGATTATTTTTAAATAAAAAGAAACTAATGGCACAAATGCTAAATTAATAAAAACATAACTTACCTGCTCATTTCGCACTTTTCTAGCAATTTATTGGCAGGCAAAGCGCCTTGTGATTGAAGATATTTGGCACATCTTCGATATCTACGCGAAAGAGCGGCATCCAATGGAGTCATCAGTACACTCTGCAATATCGGGAGGACGAATTCAATAAAAGAAAAATATCAACAATATCTAAACATTATGAAATACCACCTTGCTAGTTTTCATCAGTGCATTGAGAGATGCTCCACGATCTATCAGCACTTGACATAACTCTATATTGTTATTAGTTGCTGCAATGTGTAAGGATGTCTTCCCGTGGATATTAGGCGCATTAACGGCATTATTTTTCTGATCAAGAAGCCAACATACTAAATCTGTAAGGTATTATTAATTAGACATTAAGATTTTACAACGAATATTGGAACAGGCTTATATCTATCCGACCTTTTCTACCAAAATGGACGGCTTCGTGAAGAGGAAGATCGCCTTTGAGATTTCTGATCCACAAATTAGCCCCATGTGTTTCCAAAATCTTCAGCATCTCCAAATGACCTTTGGCTGCGCCGCAATGAGCTGGTCTAAAATTCATCGATTAAGATTTTTTTAAGTGTGTTTACTTACGAAATTACAAAAAAACTTACGTTCTGCCTTTCAAATCGCGATGATCTGCATCTGATCCATATTTCAGCAGGAGTTGGGTGCAGTCGGCTTGGCCCATAGCTACAGAATAATATAGGGCACTACAGCCACTATTATCTGTTTCGTCGATGTTGGCACCACAAAGTGTGATCAAAGCATCCACGCAATCAGTATGTCCTCTGCTAGCAGCATAATGCAGCGCTACAAGAATAAAATTAATATTATACACTTATTACGCATTCCAAATTTTACAAAAGAAGTTTAAATACCAGAAAGTCCATCGTTATCTTTGGCGTCAATAGTACCACCGGCGGAAACGATGCTCAAAATGGCATCGCTGCTGCCCGAACATGCGGCCCACAGAAGAGGCTGCCTTCCTTCTTGGTCCTGGCAATCAACTTGGGCTCCGTGTTGCAACAAGAGACGAAGCACGGCCAAGGCAGCCTTTCTGTTGGGATTGTACCTTCCACTCATTTGAGCCACATAATGAATGGGATGAGCTCCATGAATGTCGGCAATGGATACTTTAGCTCCTGCGTCTATCAAGATCTCCAGGCTTTCTACATCTGCGCACACTGAGAGTATAAAATGATCAACTTCGTTCTACGAGTATCTTGTAAGATATTTAAGAATACATACCCGTGGCCCAATGGACGCAGGTGTGCTTTTCATTATCTATGGCATTGACATCCGCTCCCATTCTCAGCAGGAACCTAGCCATGACTTTGTTACCGCTGATTATGGCCAAATGCAAAGGAGAGTATCCATCTCCATCTTGCACATTGACCAGACTTCTTTCCACAGAAAGAACCTGATAGGCGCACGACAAAGAACTGTTTTCGGCACAATAGTGCACCGCCGTCTTTCCGTAACGATCTCTATTTGAAGCTATGAAGGGCTAAATATCAAAATATGATAAACTTTAGAATCTCATATATTTTGATAAGAATTATAAGTATTTAGTTAAGCTGCCATATCATACATGGCGTCTTAACTAAAGCCGCTATATGCGATATGGCAGCTTTGTTATTACTATATCTGGAGACAGCCACTTTTAGAATCCATCACAGGCTGGTCAATACTCATGATGGGTTAGCTGTAAGGTTGAAGGATGAGGTTCAACCAAGGATGGGCTCAACAAGCCGAACTGGAAAAAAGTAGCCACTTTTAGAGTCCATCACAGGCTGGTTAATACTCATGATGGGTTAATTGTAAGGTTGAAGGATGAGGTTCAACCAAGGATGGGCTCAACAAGCCGAACTGGAAAAAAGTTGAAGATATAGGATCCGGAATTGAACCCGAGTCTACAGATGGCAAGCTACTGCTTTAGCATTGGCCAATAGAATGTTCACCGCAAGTTAGCCGTACTTCGACAATTATAAAGCACACGAAATTTGGATTCTCATCCAATAAGCCAAAGTCTATAATAAGAATATTGTGAATTCATAGACTATTCATGAATTTTTGATTATCCATTTTTTAGAGATAATCAGTAAGATTGTATAATGAAATACTGTAATTACTTGTAAGAAATACTTGAAGATAAACTAGAAACCTGAAATATTAAGCGTTTAACTACGATTTAGTTAGTTTTTGAGGTTTATTTTACACATAAATTTCAATAATTACCGAAAACTATGTTAGTAATAGCAAATAAAATTATTTCGATATATGTTGACAAAATAGAAAAATTTAAAACCGTTAGAAAATCTTAAACTTGTTACTCTAGTTTAAAAGTAAATATAAAAAATTAAATAAGTTTTTGCAGATTCATCTTCTGACTATAATCACATCTCTTTACTAAACGGCGAATGTTTTAAGAATTTGTTGACCTCTTTTTCTTCACGACTTTTAGTTGAATTAAACGTCACGAATAATAATCAACCATTTTATCAATTCACTCTCGTTTCAAGAGATTTTCATCAATCTAGTTTAACAGATCGATTTGTCTATAGAGATATCATTTACGAAGAAGTTCTTAATCACCTTTTGAGCCAGAATGGCCTTGACGTCGGCATCTCTTCCTCGTTGGCAGGCCAGCATCAGGTTGGTAACTCCCGAGGACATCTGTCTTCTATTTGGAGGATCCATTCGGGTCGTGAGGTGAAGAAAGCCACCAAACTGTTGCGTAGAGACAGGCGTCGTGCCGACGTAAAGTCATTTTCTATGTTAAACTCTTACGGAATCTGAAATGAGAAAGAGAAAAAAATATCAGTGAAAATCAATAGAACGACAAAACGGGTCAACCAGGGTACGTTACGTAATTGTGTGGTATGCACATAGGATATCCAACTTGTAATCCCAAATGCATTTCCCTATACAGGACATAGAGCAGTTGCTTTCTTTTTTTCTATTATTATCGCATGGATACAGTCCATAACTACAACATAAATTCCTTACATTAAGAAAAGTCGGAAAATAATGAAATTAGCCATTTTTCTGTTTTTTTTTTTTTTGCAAAATATAGTGAGAAAATATAAAAAAGATTACCATTAATCGCCGATTTTGAAGGAAAAATGTCTTGGATCGTCATAAGATGCCACGCCATGCTCTTGTATAGGATTTCAGACGTGACCGAAATCTGCATATTTGCGATATTCTTGTCAGATGAAACGAGATGTATCCTCCTTGGCGTCCACCTACCTTCTATTTAGGTCGGATGGCCAGGGGCGTGACAGGTCACGTGCCGATCGATAAAAAATAGTTCACATGGACTTTCGGAGGTTGGGTCGCTCCATTTTAGCCTTTTGTTTCCAAAAACCCAAAATAGACGAAAGTATACCAGTTTCCGAACATCAGCTAAGTAGATATATATAAAAAAAAAACTAAATTTCTCTTTAAATCTATATTATAGAAGTATCAACCTTCTCTTTTTTTACACAGTCAGAGGCGGACAGTAGTCGTTTATCACTGTCTACCAGTAACGTAACGACGTTATTTTTAGTATATTTAATTATTTTTATCAATAACTTTTCTGATATTCATTCGGCACCTTTCTCTTCTTTCCGTCACGTCGTCGAATTAATTTTTGTGATGTTATTCTGCTCGTCATTTTTAGAAACTTCATCCATAAATAAATAATTCGTCGAATCTTTACAAAATTTAATTTTTCGCGTAGAAGTTTGGGTATTTATTTTTTCCTTGAACAAGTCTAGTGATGAATTTCAGACTGGAAGTTTGAGATATACAACCAGAAATCTCACTGAATTAATCTAATTCTAAATGAATTTTTCGATAAAATAACTACACAAGAAAAAATTTAATAATATACGTGATATTTAAATAAAGGAAAAAAATATTATTTTCTAAAATACACTTATACTGAATAGGCTATTTAGATGACCAGGTTAAAAGTGATGCAGTTTTCACTTTTATATTGCGGTATTTTATTGTAGTTTTAGTAGCTATAAAGTGAAAAAGATTTGTCTCGGTTCGTAATTGTTTTGTTTGACGATGGAATTTACTACCTTTCGTGGAAATTAGGTGAAAAATGCTCCGTGTAGATGCAGATAAACGCCCTACTGACCCGCATTTCATCCCCTGATAGCGATCTTTCTGCTGGTTTCAATCAGAAGAAAGATTGAGATTTACCAACAGAAAATAAAAATTAACATTTGAAAACTTCTTTATCCTAACTCAAATTCTTTATCTTTTCTTTATGTCCCAACAAAAACAGTAAGAGTTTTATGACTTCTTTATCAGTTCTTCTGTTTCCACCAAAAGAGAGTAGTCTAATCATAGTTATCCTTCTAGTGCTCATGTTCACAATCTGATCAAGATCTGGCCAAATATTCATTGTTTGGACAATTATTGAAAATGATTCAGATAAATAACTAAATACAAACCAAATAGCACTAATTATTGATAACATATTTTTGGAAGAAGAGTTAGACTCTCACTGACTTGTAAACATTCCTTATATTTAGTGTAAAAATTTTTATATTTTACAGTAAACTTTTGAAATAACTTTTTAGTGAATTAATGATAAATGTGCAGCTAATGAGAAATATTGAATTTGAAAATTTCATTAATAAAAGTAGAATAAGTGGTAAATAAATTAATATATTTGATCGTTATTTTCACATATTAGGCAAAGGCTTTGAAGTCAATGGAAAATTTATATGGTTAATAAAGTAAATTAACAAGTTTATTAATTAAATGCACTGCCAATTTCTTGCAATTTCGAATAATGTAAATGGAACTAGCAATGAATATTAATCGCTACCGGTAGAATCAGATCAAACGTAACTCTAATAATATCGAAATTATTTTTTCTATGGAGCAAAAAAATTTCTATTTTATACGTATCGTTGTGGTTAAATATAGAATTACAAGAGTTTTCTTTTCGTCCAAACAACTTTATTATTGTACAAAAATATTATCGATAAGCGTGACAAAAAGAATGTAGTTTTGTTGATTCTATACACGCATTGTTCGTAGATAGCCATTTTATGTCACTCTGGATTTACATAATTAACAAATAAGGAAAAAAGAAAAAATCTTTATAAAAGAGCTTGGTCGAAGAGAAAAATCAACAAGTCAAAATTTGTAAACATAGCAAAGTAAATTTATGAAAATCATTTAAGAAGTTTTGAATTGGATTTACTTTCACACTTTCGTAATTTTTTAAAAACTTTATCGACGAATAATTTATTGATATAAAAAAAGGAATAGTAATAAATTTAATTATTTTTATTTGATAGATTGTAATAAAAATTCAAATACAGTCAAATCTCGATTCACGAACTTAATTCGTTCTTAAAGATCATTTTGTAAATCGAATCTATTTTCTCCATAGAAATTAATGTAAAATGGATTAATCCGTTGCTGGATCCCAGATGATTGCTTATTTAAAATTTCACCACAGTACTTTGTGCACAAGTTTTTAACACAGAATCAATGGAAACTATTAAATCTATCACAAAAAGATAAACACAACATTAAGCAGATCAAATATGGACCAAAACTTAGTTTTACTATACCTGTATGTTGACGAAATAAGTAGTGTGTGTTCAGGAAGTGAAATGCTATTGTTTGGAAGGAGATTCTTTATTTTTTTTGTCTGTTGGCATCACTCAACTCTGCTTCAGACCCACTGCGCCTCTGTCTCACTAAAATGTTGTTCAGTGTGATTTGATTTTGTCTACGTTTTAAAATGTTTCTAAAGTGACACATGGCATTATCATTGAAAATGTTTATGTTGATGACTTGCGTGTTCGTAACTCGAGACATAATACGTCATCCCAGACGCTTTGTAAACCGAATTGTTCATAATCCGAGTCGTTCGTAAACCGAGGTTTGACTGTGTTATTTTAAAGATTACATATCAACACATGATTTTTTCTCCTATCTTTCTAGAAAGGAAAAAATCATTGGAGAATATTTAATATTCAAAGCTAAAGAATAGAAATTTTAATCGAATTGTTTGAATAAAATGACAGTTTCCTATTCGGACTTGGAAATGATCAATCTATAAATTGTTCTTAGAGTTTCTATAATATATATTTTGTACTCCTTTCGAACTTTAACCAACAATATTAAATCCAAAGATAATTCAAAACATCGTGGCGGTGAATATATTTGTGTCAGAACACTTCTATGATTCACTGGTAAACTATTTACAAGAAAAATATTTTAATTCAAACGATACTCATTCTCCTCTATTCGATACGCCTGTATCCTGGATTTTGAAATAAAATTCAGATTTTTCGAAGAGAAAAATGGAAATATCTTGATAAATTTATCAGATTTATAAACCAAGTTATACATATAATGTTCTTTGAACTATGATAATTCGGCTCTCATTATATTCAAACTATTAAGTGATCTCTCTCTCTCCCTAGGGATGACATCGGATTTTATTAGATCGATACTTTTTTTATTTCTCCCAAATTAGTCTGGCTATCTAGTTGCAAAGCGAAATAAGTGCAAATTCTCTCATTTGTATAAAAATGCGTGTAAAAGTATTCTTTAGATGAACATAATGTTTCATTCTTGTACACGAATCGAACGAGAATTTATTAAGCTAATGAGAATTCATAAACCGATCAATGTCCAATTTTTAATGCCATTTAAAATGATTTAGATGGATAACACATTTGACTCTTGAAAATTAAAACACGATATGTTGTGCAATGAATTTTTTATTAACTATAAACTTTTTAATGTGTTATTAACTAATAATATATCAAAAAATTATAAATATTTAAACGTATGATCTCTGCTAAAGCATAGTTAAACAATAAGCTCATTTATCGTTTAATGATGCTTAAGGATATGTGAAACGGTAAGTTTTTAGGGAGTTTCACTCATAGAACTTAATATACAGGTGTCTACAAATAATTGGAGCAGTTTCAAGATTTGACATATGATCACGAAACTTTGCAATTACATAGTAAAAATCACAAAGTTTTTTTGGCAGATTTCAGATGCTCGATATGTGCCACCCGAGTGATTCTGCAAACACCAATTCTGTAATCAAGTTCATCCTACACATATCTCTATTAATTTGATCGAAAGTATTGATGATACGAGCCCTCAAACCTGGTAGATCGACTGATAAAGGAGGCACAAACATCATATCTTACACATAACTCCACACAAAAATATCGCAGGTGGTTAAGTCGCCATAACAGCAGTTGGTGATCATCATTCCAAGCACGACCGATCCATTTCTTTCGTAATTTTACGTTCAAAAATTCACCAAGCATCTCCCAAAGAAAACTTTGAGTGATACTTGTATTGTAACATCACACTCCACAAGCATGTCTCTAGTATTATAGCCATAAAAATTCACGAAACCGCACCTTATATTTATTATTGATTAATATATTTAATAAAAATTACTTTAAATCTATCTATTAGAATTGTTAAAAATTATAATAAATGTCTTAACGATAGAGAAGATTATTTAGATTAATTTCTAAAGGAAACAGTGAAGATTTCTAACTCAATTTTTACGAATAAAGAAATCACCATTTTCTCTATCTGAATAGCCATCTCACCCGCCATAAACTGTGCAACCTTTTGTATTATTAAACGAATTGGTAACGGTCGAATTAGTAGGGAACACGCCCGAAACGCGTGGTCGATGGTGCAATTTTAACTTATATAACCTTAAAACACTGAAAGGGTGCGATCAAACTTTCAAAAAATAAAATCATAAAGTTCTCTCGACATTTTTCTATCGTAATTTATAAGTTTGCAAACTTTATATACGCGATAAACAACAAATGGATTGGATAAAGACACTCCTTCGGTTTGGATGTAATGTTATCAATAAATTGTCTGAGCCAATTAATGAGACTCTCATTAAATATTAAGGAGCTGCTATTACGTGTTATTAAGTGTAGATGAAGGGTCGAAGACTCGATTCAGGTGCGTTAACCCCATCGCACTTTATTAGAAAAGAGATATCACGCCACGGTTTTATAATAATTCAAAACCGTCGTTTTCAATGCCGAAAATTAATGATCTGTATTGAAAAATGTGTATACACTTACTGTAGAGCAACATCTAAGAAGAGTTGTCAAATCATTATTTTGGAGAAATTTATTGTTAATGGAGAAAATAAGTGAAAAATGTGTATACATTTACTGTAGAGCAACAAATCTAAGAAGAGTTGTCAAATCATTATTTTGGAGAAATTTATTGTTAATGGAGAAAATATCGAACCACGAATCGATCCCACAGTTTTATATTACCTCCGACTATTTTCCACAAACAAAAAAATACAAAAGAAGATTTAATTATCATTAAGAAACGCAATTAACGTTCCCAATTTCATATTTAAAATATTTTAATATCCATCTAATATGAAAATTACGTCTGATGTACGTTTTCTCTGTCGATTCACCTAGCAATGCAGGAAAGATAGATTTACAGGCGCAACCTGCTATTCGATAATTAACTTTTTACTTAATTAAAATATACTAATTATTGACTTTGAATCACAAATAATTCGGTATAAATGAAAAATAACTAAAAATTTGATGTCCTCAGTGATTGACACGAGTTAAATTCGTTAAATCGCGTAACAAATCGTTTAATTATAACAGAAATATAAATATTTAAATGCAGAATCATTTAAATATTTCATAATTTCGTAACAGTTAAGCACATAAACCATAGATACGAATCTGTAGTAAATAGCGTGTTTAATCTTGACATTCTAGCACGAAACATCGTGTCTCGAAGATGTTGAAAAACTGTGTAATGAACTTGAATAATAATAAAATGTCAAAGACATTAATCCTCGCATGTAGCCAGCGTTAAAAAGATCAGCCGGATGATTATCTAATATACTTTTTTTATATTTTATTTCTAAAAAACTGTCTAGTAGTTTTAATCTAACAAATTGTATCGAAAAAGTGATCGATCTTAGGTATACTTCCTGAGTAAATCCATTAATTTAACGAAGTGTTTTTTATAAGGAAGATCATTTCGATTTATATACTACTTCCTCGGAAAAATTATATGTATTCGATAGTTCTTTAAATTTATAAATTCGATTAATCTCTTATTAAAATTCGATTAACTTCTACTACTTACTATAAGATATTCCGGTCATCTTTAATGTTTTTCTTTCGTAAATTAAACATTTGTGCGAAACTAGAACTATCGAAGAACAACCTTGACTGGCTGACGGGTATTATCCTTTGATGAAGTTGATCGAAGATATGCATGGTCGTTATGGCAACATTAGTATTTACCTTAAAAGGTGAAAGTCAAGGGAGAAAAGCGGCACTCTGCGGAGAAGTTTTGTATTAAATATATTTTTAAAACTACAAATAGGAAATAATATGTAAAGATGGTACCTTGTCTTAATTTTTTTGAATATTTAAACAAATAGGCTTCCAAGAATGTTTTTCAAAAGTCAGACATTACGTGAATAGAATAGTCTAACATTCACAACTAAAATTTTCAATAAATCATCGAGACAGAACGAGATATACTAACATGTTTACGATGGGGTTAAGATAACTTTTACCTCTTAAGTTAACAGACTTGTAGGAGATACGGGTAATAACCACAGGATAAAATGTTTATTTATGTGGTTAAGCATATAATTTTTACTTTTAAAGATATTGATCACATAATGGAATACTTTTATAAAAAAAATTAAACATTTAAAACGCAATTTTGACAGCCGTTAATGAGAAATTTTCTGATCTGTTTTTTTTTTCCCATTTGGAAAAATGTCACGTATACATATAAATCGATATATTTAAATAATAAAACTAGCAAATAATTTTGTTTAGAATCATAAATTAAGACAGTTCACGCCAAATATTTCCTATCGTGAGTTATAACAGGCATACAACATGATAATACAATTCATCATTTTCTTAACTGAACTATAGTATAGAGAATATCAAATTCTAGTTTATAAAACTTATTACAGTTTTATAATTATTAATTTTAATTATTTATTATTGCGCTGACGCATTATTAAATTTAAATTCTGAAATAATAATAATAATAATTAAAAAAAATCCTGTAACTAACTAAGAGTGAACACAAGTTCCATTCTCGATAGAAATAGTAATTTTTGTAATAATAATCATCAATGTTGTTAATAAAAATATATTATGTTTAAATGTTTTATAATTAACATGGAATCTTCTTCTCATCCGTCGGATGAAGGGTTGAGTCCTTTTTGAACATATTGTCTCCAGCCAAATCGATCTTTGGTCATGTTGACATAGTTTGGTAGTCGGGGAGAGTTGTCCTTTTTTTCAAGGATCTCAGCCAACTCTCCCTTAGTCTGCCACGTGTTCTTGTTCCTCTTATCCATCCGTGTAGGGCTATGTGAGGCAATCTATGGGGTGGCATTCTCCGAACATGACCAAACATTCTCAGCTGTTGTTTCAGGATAAAGTTTATGAGATTTTCTTTATAATTAAAATCCCGTTTAACCTGGTCATTTGTCTTTCCAAGTGTCCAATCTAGAATGTTTTTTTTTTTTCATTTCGGAAGCTTCAATCTTCTTAATTTCTTTCTTTATGAATCTCCAAGTTTCGCAAGCATAAGTCACTGTTGGAACAGTAATAGTTTTGAAAAATTTTATTTTAAGGTTTTTGAAGATATTGTTTAAGTAAATATATTTAAATATGAACAAAAGAAAGAAAAAGACTAAAAAAAAAAACTATATTCAGTCTTTTCTATTTAAAATTTAAAAGTTAAAGTTTATTGGTCATTAATTTACTTGTTTAAGTAAATATATTTAAATATGAACAAAAGAAAGAAAAAAAACTGAAAAAAGACTATATTCAGTCTTTTCTATTTAAAATTTAAAAGTTAAAGTTTATTGGTCATTAATTTACTGTTTGCAATAAAATTTAAATATTTGCCACTCACTGCTTTCCTAATTTCTGGAAAAATCCAAAATATTATTATTATAATTATAAAAACTACAAGTTAACTTAACTTGTATTCGTCGAATAATAAAATTGCATCCTGGAGATTTTAAAACTTTTCCTGGTAAACGAAAATAATAGGAAATATAATTTTAAAAATAGCACAGAGAAAAAGAATATTTTGCCAATTTTTGCTGTTTTCTTATCAATTTAATGAACAATGATATATTTTTTTTTTCGAGTACTAATATCAAAATAAATGGTCTTTAAATTCCTACGATTTTCCAATTTACTTCCCATAAAATCATTCACTAAACAACGTAAGAATTAATTCTATATTTATGTTGTATCGAGATTTTTCAGCTTACCATTAAAATCTTATTATTTATTAACAACTTATGCAACTATTTTAAGATAATATAACCTACTCTACGTGATGAATACAAAATGAAAAGCGATATTTCTATAATTAATAAATCAATAAAATAATAAATCACGTACATTATAAATTAATACATAGATTTGAATAATTAATTAAATATGCTAAATTTTTTTTTATTTAATAAGCTTGTATTTTATTCTCATTTAGATTCTTCCACTCATTAAATATGCAAAATGTACATTAATCTTCTGATTTTACTTCTTGTTTTGGATAAATTAATCAGGGATGACTCAAGGATACATTCACTTATCAAATAAATAAAGTTTTCTATTAAATTAAATTTTATTTTTTAATTTAGCCATTTTTACAGATTAAAAATCACTCTAAATTAAATTTTATGCTTCACAGCCGAATTTTAATAAAAATTATCTAAACAATCATTTTTCTTGGATACCCTCTGACTAACATGTAGTTGGATATATTTACTGAATGCTATGATTGTCATCATTTTCATTCATGTAGGAAGATATGCATTATGATATCTGTCAATCATTTAAAATGCTAATTGGCATAATTGGTTACAGATAATATGCAAACCTAAAATAATTGATTATATGCTGTATATAACTGCTTAGATATAATGTTTCGCATTATTTATATAAATAGATGAGAAAAACTATTAAGTATATTACGACGTTATTAATTATAATATTCATTTTTATTAAATATAAGACATTATTATTCCTAAATGTGTTGAAACACAATCAAATAATTATATTTATGTTAAGATGTATGATATATATTTAATTATTTTTATATAAAGAATATTTTCTTTTGGCTTATACTTTACAGTATTTGCATTTTTTTATAGGACAGATTACAGAATAGCACATTTTGCTATTTGATCCACAATTCGAAAACCAGAAAAGATGTCAATTATATTATTATTTAAATAAGTTGATGAAATATTTAGAAATAAATCTTAAAATATTTAAATTTTTTTAAAGTATTATCAAGTTAAAAAAATTAGAATTTTTATAATATAAAACTATACAGAATATTCATATTCTGTATAGTTTTATGTTTTTGTTTTTAAATTTTGTTTTTATGTTTATGTTTTTCAATTTTTTGTTTATTTGTTCGAATTAAATAATCTTCTTATCATTTTTTTTAAATAATTATTTTAATTCAATTTTCCTTTCTTCTTTTTCTTCCAAATTAATTATTTTTTGAAGTTTTAGATGAATTTCACTTGGGTTGACTTTGTTAGTTTCCATCGTTTATAATTTCTTTCCTTCTCAAGGATTCCTGTAATCAATACTTGATTACAGAAAAATTTGATTTAAATGCGGTCTTGAAAAAATTTTTATAACTTATCTGGGAGATTATTAATAATTTTAAAATAACATATTTGCATAATATATTAATAACAGAACAATAAACTTACCAAAATTCAATAACGAGAAGATGAATTTACTAAAATACACGATGAAATATCCGCATATATTAAATATTTCATACAGAAGCAGATCAATCTTCGGTTACGCATTTTATTAAACGTGGCGACTACTAATGAAAAAAACTTCATTACACGCTTAGTGTAAAGCAATAAATAAAGATTTTGAAGAATTAGTTTGATTGTATCTATCAAAACATTGCCGCCAGTGCAGTAATGAAGAGTATCGATGCATCATTCTGAGTAAAACTTGCAATAATGGTGAGAGCAACCTTTCGATCAGTTACCAATTTACTGGAAAAATCAGAGCGTACATCATCAAATTAGCAGAACACACTTAACTATTCCTGATGAGAATGGACCGTATCTTATATTATTTTTCTTTGATTCATTCAGTTCTCCGACCTTAATATCATTAAATATACACATGATATGATCTAATCTTTCAGAAGTTTACTGTTCGAAATTTTAAAATAAAAATTTCATTTACCAGATTACATTTTAAATTACGAACTTTCCAGCTATAACGCTTAGATATTTTCAAATAAAGAAGTTTTATCTTTTTCTTTCTTTTGTGCTCTGATCTAATCTTTCAGAAGTTTACTGTTCGAAATTTTAAAATCAAAATTTCATTTACCAGATTACATTTTAAATTACGAACTTTCAAGCTATAACGCTTAGATATTTTCAAATAAAGAAGTTTTATCTTTTTCTTTCTTTTGTTCTCTTCTCTTTATTCAACTCCACGACTCTAACTAGATCATGCTTCATCATATATTTGCACGTAAACCTTTTGCTTCAATCAGTCTTTCTTATTTAATTTTTATGTCTTAATGTATTATTCGCATGGCGTATGAGGAATATATAACAGTTCCCAACAAAATTTTTGTAAATTTTCGGCAGTTAGCGCATTTAAAAGAAATAACAGGAGATTAATCATCGATCATTTAAATTCTGAGAATAATCGAAAATAGAAACTTTGATGATTAACCATAATCAATAATCAATAGGGAGAAACTTATCGAACGAATCGATTGATCGTCTCCGGTCCCAATTATTAAAATAAACGTGATTACGTCTTTCTATATTGATCAAGTCAGCTATCGAGATTTTTACCAATTCTCAAAAATAAACCGTAATAAATTAATTATTAATACTGTAACTTATATTCATGAATAACTAGAAGCTATCTAAAGTTTTATTTATTGATAGAAATAATTAAACCAAAGTGGGGTAATTTTACCTTCTCTATTAAAAAAAATTAGGATAAGTTAGTTGATAAATCATTCATTTGATAACAGATATAATGAAAGCAATTCTTGTATCAAATGATGTAAGCTCTGTAACCATGAAAAATACTATTAAGCCATCTTCGATTCTTAGAATGATTTTATGATTAAAAGTAAAATCGAATTCTCATTTAGATCTCACTCGTCATAACGGTAAACAAATATATCAATCAAAGATGTAATGATCTATAACTAAGTGAACCTTGATTCTGACAAGAAAACATGGTAAATAGGTTAATTTTCTATCCTCCAAACGAAATAAAGAGGAACAATAGATAGAAGTACGAATCATTAAAATATAATAGACTAAAAAATGTATTTATTAAAATTAGATATACAGTCATACCTCGATTTAAGACGTTTTACTTACTGATGTTACTTTCGCTATATGGATAGACACTGAGTTTTTACGCCGAAGTTCACTCTTGTTCAACTTTTTACGCTGCGTACTTTTTTCGTCCAATCGGGGTGTGAGCTGGTTATTGAAACTTATAGAATTATTTATAAGCTTAAAAATGTTATTAGTGACGTTACGGGGTTATTTATAGGGGGAGTCTAAGTCGTTTTTTAAAGAATTTATTCGACTTAATTCGCCAGTCTTGGAATGAATTAACGATGTAAGGTGAGTTATGACTGTAATTAGTAAATTATTGGGTTTTGGCCACTATCGTTCATTATTTACTTTCTCTCGTTTATTAAAATATGTTTTAGTGGGTTATTTTTTAGATAATCATGTGGATACTTGAAGTCTTTAAGTCATTAATACAAAGATTATTCAAAAAATTTCTAAAATAAAAAAATAGTTTTTTATTTTATTTTCGATATTTTACAATTCTGTATTATGTTGTTATTTAAAAAAAATTGCTTAATATGTGATTTTGGACGAATTGCTCATAATATCAGATCCGATAACGGATGGATAAAGAGAATTACAGAGTCGCAACCAAGGCAAGGGTAAAGATATCTGGCAGGCAATACAAAGGATAGAGAGATGATACAAGAAAAGTAATTAGTTCCCAGTTGATCAGATTGCACATATCTGATCAACTGGGTGTACTTATATCTGATCACATGGTTGATCAGATGATATAACATGCTTGACAGATCAGATATAAGTACACTTGGAAACAAAAAAAAGGAGACATATATATCCAGCATTGGATGAAAATAAGAAATGCTTCTGCTGTTGATGATATTAAGATCTATCCAGAATATAGAGAATTTGTAGTTTTAATCGATCTTCTTAGTTATTTAATAAAAATTAGATTTTAAACGATGAATAATATCTTTTATTTACAATTTTATATTTTCTAAGTGAAATGAAATCTGTATATTTTGAATGTATTATTATATTGTCCTTTTGGAGTTAGAAACCAGAAAACATTACCTAATATATGAATAACTAAAGTGGAATAATGTTTATAATTAATTAATATGAAATCTGTATATTTTGAATGTATTATTATGTTGTCCTTTTGGAGTTAGAAACTAGAAAACATTACCTAATATATGAATAACTAAAGTGGAATAATGTTTATAATTAATTAATTAATGTAAGGATTTTAATTTGAGTCAATTGAATATGAAACTTGGTTCAATTTAAGTTAGTTTTTACAGGAAAATGTCCATAAAATTATAATAGTGAATGATTTATATCGGTTGGCATAAGTTATCTTCCAAACATTCTTTCTTTTTGGAAGAACAATTCTGTTATAATGAAAAAAAGAGTTAAGTTTTTTATTTGGAAAAGGGTGTTTTCAGTCAAAATAATAGCTTATTAGTTAATTAGTAGATCAGATATCAAATATTTCTCAAGATAAATCCAGAAACCCCTCTGCTATTATAATCTTGAATTTTGGATATTAGTGAAATCTTTTGAGTTATCATTTGAAAATAAAGAAATTTATTACTTTAGGTATCATTAGTTTATTCTGTATATCGATAAAAAAGGAAATTTTTTTTAGTTGTATTTTTTAATGGAATTTTATTAGTGTAAAAAATTAAGAAAATAAATTTAATTCTTAAGGATATTTTAAACAAATCGGAACTATTCAAATTAATCTTTCAAAATTAAAAAAAAAAAATACTAATAATAAATGATTAAGAAAATAAATTTAATTCTTAAGGATATTTTAAAGAAATCGGAACTATTCAAATTAATCTTTCAAAATTAAAAAAAAAAATACTAATAAATGCAATAATGAACTTTATATTCTTTTTATTGTTACCTAATAAATATCATTTCACTTAATATAATATGTTATAATGAAAATTCAGCAATTATAGCAATAACAATTATTAAAAAATGTAATTATGTTTACTTCTTGATATATTTTAAACTTTTTCTTCGCAGAAAGATAATAAAAATGGGGAAAGAAAGAGTATATTTTACCATTTCCTTTACTTTTTTATGAATATTTTAAAGATAATAAAAATGGGGAAAGAAAGAGTATATTTTACCATTTCCTTTACTTTTTTATGAATCCTGAGACGTATTATTAATAAAAATAGATTACAATCTATGCTTGACTTTTTGTGTTCAATTTTATTATATCTGTCTTTTCAATAAATAATAACAACAAAAAAGCATTGCAAAACTACGATTTTTATCGTTTATTGATTACTAATGATCACTAAATTTATTTTTTCTATGATTTAATGCCGTTTTCCACCTGTGAGTATTAAGTTGCAGAGTATTTCCTTGTCCAGTGAGTATGGAAATGCTCCGCAGCTTAACCTACCCCTTACCTACTGTCTCTGGTTAACTATCAGCTTAGCCTACCCCTATGAGCTACTGCATCACTATGAGCCCACAGCTATCTATTGGTACCTAACAGCCATCAGGTTGGATGTAGTTCAGCCACCAGAATCTGGACTTTTCCTAAAATACTGGAGGTATGGAACCCGGAAATTGAACTAGGATCCTTTTTAATTGGGTTTTATAGAATATAGAATCATGTAATGGGTTTCAAATTTTTAATATTTAATTATGTAAACTTATCACTCATATAATTTGCTCATGACTTAGAAAATTATGGGAGGAAAAAATTTCTATAATTCTTGTTTTAATCTTTATCAAAGAAAATGTCAATAAAATTTTAGATGAATTTCTATCAGTTTGAGTTTCTATAGAAGCCTTATAAAAATATATTCAACTCTGTTCATGTGAATTTTTTTTATAAAAATTTAAATATATGTAATTTGTATTTTGAAATTTTTGCATGTGAACAAAATTTAAATGTATAAAATGAATATTTTATGACAATTTTATAAACAATTTTTTATAATTGGCCAGATTAGCCACATGGAAACTTTTAGCTTTCCATACAGAATTTTGGATCAAATCCAATACCCAAAATTAATCACAGAATTAGTTGAACTTGGTACAAAAGACTTGGTTGTGAAGGTTTTTTAGAATACCCAAACAGATGCCATTATGGAATTGATAAATACCATTGAAGATGCTCTTTCAGTTGACAACTTTATTAAGCTAGAAGTCAATATGCCAGAAGAGAATGAATAAGATAAGCATGCTCCACTAGATACCACAGATCTTTCAGTATTTCAAACTTGGAAAAAGGAAGTCAATATGCCAGAAGAGAATGAAGAAGATAAGCATGCTCCACTAGATACCACAGATCTTTCAGTATTTCAAACTTGGAAAAAGCAATGTTTTAAGAAAGTATCATCTTCAGAATCTAGGTACCAATTTTAACTGCACAGTTTAATGAAGTGAAACATTTACAATGCAGTGATCACATATAACTTTGTTTAACAGAAAGAAAGAAAAAAAAGGCAATGTAACTAATGCTTTTTAGTTCATTTGGTGACCTAATGGTAACTCCGAATTATTAAGTGCTTACTTCTTCACAACAACTAATGCTCTTTAGTTCATTTGGTGACCTAATGGTAACTCCGAATTATTAAGTGCTTACTTCTTCACAACTTCAGCATGATCTGTGCAAGCAAATCTAATTTAGATGATGATGATTATTAATTCTTATAAAATTGTTTATTCAAAAAGAGGATTTTGCAAAATTAGTTAAGTTTGATAGTAATTTAAATTAAGCAAAAGCAAAATCTAGGAAATTGAAAAGAAATGAAAAAGATGCTTATTTATAAATAACAATAATTTGATAGAGAAGTACTTAGGTCATGAGAATAGTATATCAAAACTAGGTTATTTACATGAAAACAAAATATGCATTTACTGTTTGACCTTTTATATAACCAAAAATTATTAAAATAAGTTAAATTACTTATTCTTTAGCATTTTACATATATATATATATAATTGTAATTTCTGTAAAATTTATCACATTGCATGAATAGATTATTATAATTATGAAGTTTTGATATAATTTAAATACAAAAATGTAAAAAAAAAAATTAAAATTAGCTTATTAAGATATTTCAAAGAATTTAAATTAAAATTGTAATAGTTTATAAAGAAAAATTTTTGGAATTTCAGATTAGTTTATACAAATTTAGCATATATATTCTCTTTGTATAAAAGAATCATTGAGTGAAAAGGATTAATTTTACTGTCAAAAATATTTCTCTAAGTAAATAAATAGCTTTGCTTGTTTTAAGCTTGCATCTTCTTGAAAAGAAATAGTAATTACTATTTATTCATTGAATCTGAAAAGATTGTTCTGTAATAGTTTTCAATTTAATTTAATGCATATATTTTTCATGATACAAAGGATACAACTGAAATTATTATAAATAAGAAATATAGCTATATAAATTTAGCATAATTAAAATTATTTTTTATTCTTAATTAAGAAAGTTGTTCTTATAAATGCAGTTTTGTTGTAATTGATAATTTATGATTTTATTTAATTTTCCAAAAATTTATTAATGAAAAATAATTATATTACATCAAATGTGCACTTATATGAAAATGTACAAAGGATAAAAATATTGTAATTATGAGCATGTAAATTTCAATGTAATGTGGTGTATCATTATATATTTTTTTTATAGTTGGCCAGTTTTAAAAAATCAGGAAAGACTAATAAAAGTTATTCATTTAATCAATGAACATAATATAATTTCTATAAGAAAACAATTTGGTAAGTATTTGAATTTCTGTTTTCTTAGATTTAAAAAAAAAGCAAATTTTTTGAAATTTTTTAATTCTAATAAAAAAAGATTAAAAATATAAATTTATATTAAATTTTTTTTGTGTTTAGAGAAACATCGTATTGGTGTACTAACTTTTGATGGAGAATGTTTAGGCTTTATTTTTATAGATTTAAATAGTAGTTTAAGCCAAGTAAGGAGTGCTCTAAATAGTCAGGTAAGATTAAAGAATTTTTAATTTACTAAATTTAAAAAACTAAATTATTGTAATTTTATACATAAATAATAACACTGAAAACATTTTAAGCTTATTCACTAAAAAATCAAATTACGTTTTTTTCAATGCAGAATAATTTATATGTTCACTCATATTTATAAATATTTTATGTTAAAGCAGAATAATTTTTATAAAATGTTTATAATGTAAAGATGTATTGCATATGTCTGTCTATATATAATCCATCCTGTACTTAAAAATCAGAAATTTGTAAAAATAGCAATCCATTTCTAAACCTTAATTCAACAGTTAGGAAATGCATTATGTAAGCATACAATAATGTGACAGAGGTAGTCTTATGTCTCCACTTTTTCCTCTTTATTAATGCTGTCCTTTAAATTTTTGGAATTAAGATGATGTGAATTTTGATAAGATTGAAGAATCCCTATTTACATAGTATTTGAATTTTAAATGGACTGAATGTAGTCAAATTTTAGTGAAAGCATATTCTTTAGTTTACTTGCAATCTATATTAAAAGTAGCAGATGTAACAGATTATATGTATTTGTGTGTCTGCACAAATCATTTGGGCACTTCCAGACATAGTAGGAACTTGAAATTTTGCATGGATGTAAGTGACCCCATACCCTCCAGAAAATTTATGAAATTTATAAAATTTCTCAAAGGGGTGGGCATTTTGGGTAAGAAGAATACTGTATATAAAGCCTTCAAAATTTTGTTTGAATACAGGTTGACATTACATGCATACCTATGATGTCATCATGACATAATAATAGATGACTATACAAAACTGTCAGATAAATAAAACTCTTTTTCTTTATTGCTAAGTAGTGCTGTTTTATTATTGTATAATATATGAGTTAAGCAGTTTGTTAAATAGATTTTATAAATATACATATAATGTAATGACAATCAAACAAATCAGAAATACAGTTTAGAATTTAAATATAAATATAGATAACATGCAATACTGATATTACATTTTTTATAAATTATATTAAAAACATACCGGGCCAGATCTCTTTGTTACAGAAACAGTAAAGTCAGGACAAAATAACAAATCCTACAAAAATTATAATGAATTAACAGAATTAATAATCAAAAATATCTAATAAAAATTAAAACAGCTTATTAAATAATTAATCTAACTCCTAAAATAAAAACTCTATTTAATAAAGTATTTTATTAATATATTGTATTATATATTTAAAACAAATGAAATATTATTTTTTAGAGTTTCTATTACTAATCATTAATACTACATAATAAGCTATTTTTTTCAATATAATAAACTATTACACATATAATTCAAAAGTCTCTTGCTTTAAATATCATTAATAACAGAAAAAACAGCCCTTCATGCAAGGTATAAGCATAGGTTTAATAACCTATAACGTTTTCGGACTAATTAAAGTCCCTCATCAGTAACGTACATTACATTACACGTACGTTACATTTAACTAAGTTCTAAAGTTCTATAAAGGTTTATAGAACTTTAGAACTTAGTTAAATGTAACGTACTACTGATGAGGGACTTTAATTAGTCCGAAAACATTATAGGTTATTAAAACTATGCTTATACCTTGCATGAAGGGCTGTTTTTTCTGTGTTATTAATGATAAACTATTACATTCAAATAATTATTTTTTTTTATAATGAAATGTTGCTATCAATTATTTTTTATTTTTACTAAAAATATAAATTACTTTGATAAAATAATAATATAAATTCAATATTGCATTCATTTATTCAACTTTAACAAGATGAATTCATTGAAAGCTTTATCTCAAAATCCATACTGAAATCAGACAATATAAATATCCATATTGAAAGAAGGATTTGAACTTGCAATTAAATAAGTGAAACAGCAATATCTTAATAAGAAATTACTTGATTACCCATATAATTAATTAAAATTCTGCTCACTAGTTTAAATAATAATGATTTCAAAGAGTATATAAAATGCATGCAACTTTTTTAAATAAATATTGATATATTTTCCATATCATCTTTAATATATACATATAAAAAAGGTATTATGGAATCTTCACAAATTTTTTGTCAATTTTTCATTGAGAAAGAGAGGATATAAAAATTATACAGAAAATTTTCAAAAGGCATTGGATTGAAGATAAATTTCAACTTAGAACCAACATAATAGAATTGTTACCCATGAAATTATACAACAAACACAGAATATTACAGTCAAATCTCTTTAAGCCGCCCCTCTATAAACCGCCACCCTCGTTATTTGTCTGAATGCAACAGTTCACTGCACCATCAATTGCACATAAAACAATCACTAGTTTTTAGTTTCTTAAAGATGATTTCTAGACGATTATTATTTTTATTAGTTTTTAGTTTCTTAAAGATGATTTCTAGACGATTATTATTTTACTAGTTTTTAATTTCTTAAAGATGATTTCTAGACGATTATTATTTTAAATATTTTTAGTTTCTTAAAGATGATTTCTAGATGATTATTATTTTAAATTATGTGAACAAAGTCTGATTCTATTGTTTGTGTTATATACTTGACACCTGCAACTTTTAGTTTTTTAAAGATGATTTCTAGACGATTATTATTTTAAATTCTGAAACAAAGTCTAATTCAATTGTTTATTTGTGTTATATATTACTTGACAAAAGTCTGATTTTATTGTTTGTTTGTGTTATATATTAATTGACACCTGCAAGTGGTGTGAATTCGTTGTTTATTTGTGATATATATTACTTGACACCTGCGAGTGGTGTGACGTCTAGACGATTATTATTTTAAATTCTGCGAACAAAGTCTGATTCTATTGTTTAATTATTATTTTAAATTCTGCCAACAAAGTCTGATTCTATTGTTTGTTTGGGTTATATTTACTTGACACTTCAGTGGTGTGATGTTGCAGTTTCAGATTCCATTAGAAGAAAAAAACGTCTGTCCGAGATCCTACAGACGTCGCAGTTTTGGATTCCATTAGAAGAAAAAAAAGTCTGTCTAAGATCCTACAGTTCATATCAATTTTGGATTCCATTAGAAGAAAAAATGTCTGTCCGAGATCCTACATTTGTGTTATATATTACTTCATACCTGCAAGTGGTGTGACGTCACAGTTTCGGATTCCATTAGAAGAAAACAAAGTCTATCTGAGATCCTGCAGTTCATATAGACAATAAATTTGTGAGTGCGTGTCATTGTTCATTTGCCATCAAAAGGCAAAATCAAATCTCATCTGTATAATAATCGTTAAATCTATAAACTTCTAATCAGTGTTTACGAGTTTGTTTTGTAGCAAATATAATAAATAAATACTATTTTCCATATTTTTAGGAGATTTTAAATGAGTTTTATTTGCATTTTTAATATTTATACTACTTGGGAAGGAGCCGGAACGAATTAATCAATTTTCAATTAAATCCTATGGAAAATCGTGGGAAGGAGCCTGGAACGAATTAATCAATTTTCAATTAAATCCTATGGGGAATCGTGCTTGGATAACGACGGTTTTGGTTAATGATGGTTCCGCTGGAACGAATTACTGTCATTAACCAAGGTACTCTGGTTAAATCAATAGCAAAAATTCAACACAAAAAGCCAATGAATTCCAAATGCTATTATAATAAATTATATGACGTCATCATGACAATAACAGCACAAAAGCTATGTATATGTGACATCTTGATGGCATAGCAATTGAGTGATGCCAATATGATATAATTGTGATCAGCCAATTGATTCCAAAAGCTATAATAAATGAAATATATGGGCAAATGACACTTCTGCATGATTTATTGTAAACTTATCCATAAAATCTAAATCCTTGGGGTCCATTCCCAGCGTGCTGAACTGCATTTCTCCAACTTCTGGTTAAATCATCATGGATGTTGGCCAGCTTGTGTTAGGCTCCAACAGTGGCCACTACCAAAGGTACCCCATGTGATTTGCCATCTTAATTCACTCTAATATGATTTATAAATTCATGTGAACTAATTAAATTTTAGTATTACTGGCAAGGGCACTGATTTATTCTTACTGGTAAATATAGATTACAGTTGCCACTTAGAAATCAAACTGCTTAAATTCATCAAACAATAATTTCAATCAAGCACATTTTAGCCTCAAACTCAGTAAATATTTTATTTTACTTTGCGAAGTACTTTTGCCTAATTGCCATCTTCAGCACAGCATACAGAAGTATTCTAAAACTATTCAAATATTACCAACAGTTTCAGAAGAACAATTTTAAAAAACGAACAAAATGTTAAACTCAAATTATATTACATAATTATGTTATCTTATAGTAAAAACATATCAAATAATTATTACAATCAGCAAATTAAACTGTTTTAAAACTATAATAATAATTAATTAATTTTTCAAAACATATGCATATGGAAAATTTATAAAACTAAATTATAATTTGTTTACAGCGTAATTCCACGTGCTGAATTCAAATATAGAAAAAAAAAATGGCAGCCATGCCATGCTTTAATGCTTCGTTAGTTAAACATTTTCATTTCATTTCAAGAATGTTTAATGAAATGTTTTCAATGCAATTAAATATAATAAAAAATCAAATCTGATTCTAGCATTCTGTCCCTGGAATCAAATCCAAACCCATGCTTTGAAAAATTTTCTTAATGAATCTGTCACTTATTATAATGTTCTGCTGATTCTATCACATATGTGGGAAGTTCATAGTTATGTCTAGGATAGTCTTCATTATTTAATAATCAGGCAATTATTGGAAGGTTGCATAAAAAAAAATAATTGTTCATTTTTGCTAAAAATTTGGGCATACAAATGCAATTTATAAATTTTACTTTTGTTTTATTTAATATTTTATTTTTACCTACAGAAAGCATTGGAAAACAAGATACAGATTTTTCTCATTTTTGAGAATAAATAACATTTAATAAATATTGTTATATATTATATTTCATTTTAACATATTGAATATTATGAGTTTTGATGGGTGGGGAATCTAACTTCCATTTATAGCATTGTGCCTATGGAAATTGGTTCAGAGTTAGGACAGATTCAAATTATGACCAAAAATTTTGCATCCCTGTTGTAAATCAAGTACTCCCTCTACTTACTGATGATCTATTGTAAAGATTTACATTATTAAAATTGAGTATTATTTACATTTTGAAAAACAAAAAGTTGAATTAGATTTATTGAAATTTCAATAATATAATCTTATTTATTAGTAAATTGTATAAAATTTGAATATCTAATTTAACAGAATTTTATTTTAAATATTTTACTTACACAAAGAGCAGTAATAAGTGATTGTGCTAGTGGCAAACTTTCAATCTGAAATTATATAGAGTATTATTAAAGTGATAATCAAACATAATTATATTTTCCTCATTATATATATATATCTAACCTCACTATCAGTCTCATCATTTCCTTGACTAGGAAGACTTGACCAAAAGAATCCTCTCCAATCAGGTTCTTCAAATATATATGGTAGGATTCGAGTCAAGAGATGTACACAGTTTAAAACTAGGAAAAATGACATAATTTAATTTATTGTAAAACATTAAAATATTTAATATAAAAATATATTTACCTATCTGTTGTTGGGTTGGTGTATTGCACAATGTATCTGCAGCTTTAACAAGTTTTTCCACAGCTTTATAGCAAAGTGTAGCTAAATTAGATGGTGATTCCTCTCTTAATGCCCTAATTTCTGCTGCAGGAATGAGAGTGAACACATCTTGGACACTCTGAATACTTTCTGACCAAAACTGATCCCAGAACACATCATCCTTAGCATCAATAGGCTGAAAGTATTTATTTCAAATATATCATAAAGAAAAAAATATTACAACTTAAATATTAATATGAGTTTTAAATAAATAAATATTTTAATACAAAAAAGGTTGTAATTTCTTAAATAATAAAAAATAATTGATGTTTATATTGCATATATTTTATATAAGGAAATTTTATGCACTATAGAAATAATGATGAACCTGTGGCATGGAGATGATTTGGCTGGCAAGCACAAGATTTTAAAAGAAATATTTTTATTTTTTAAATTTACAAAACAAAACTTTTTTAAAATATATTTGTTATAATTCTTGCAAATGATATTAAAATTATATATATACATACATATATAATGCAACAACTTTTTATTTTCATATAGTACAAGCATATAATTATGCTAAATTTTTTTATGGCATGCAAGCTCAAAAATGTTTGCCATCACTATGTATATGATCATTTAATTCAAAATAACATAATAAATTACTATATTTTTCATTAATATTAAATATAAAAGTAATAGAATGATACAAGTAATAAACTTATGTAGGCAGTCATTACTAAAATTAATTTTAGATAAAGCAATTCATCATAACAATAATGCTATGTTCAATTATATTGATCAATCAAAAAATATGTAGAGGAGATATCATACTACCAAAAAATATCTAGAACAACAATGTAGAAACATATTAAGAATATTATAGTTCAGAATGGAAGTTTTGTCCAAGTTCTATGGACACTATAACAGAATGTACTTGTAAACAAAAACAATGCCAAATTGATATAAACAATATGAAATTTGAATACTGAATATATAGCTGAAACCATCAACATTTTAAAAATGCAATATAAAAATCTTATAAACATAGTTTAAGACTTACAACTACTTAATATATAGAAATAAAGAACAGATATCTCTCCTATAACATGATAGATAGGTTCCTAAAAAAAACTGTGTTGTGTGAAACCATGTTATATGAGACCTTGAGCCATTACAAAAAGGAGAGTTACATTCCAAAATTAATTAAAAACAACTAACTTTCTTTAATTCCACATAAGAAACTTAATTTTTATTAAAAATATTAATAACATGAAATATATAGAAAGAAAAAATATATACATAAGTTCCTAAAAAACAATATATGTAAAATAAAAGGAAAGAAAAAGTATACAGCCTATATATATAACATTCATTTAATAATTGTATCTTCCTTACTGCTGTTCAGTTAAAATGAGAACGTTTCTTCTTTTTAACAATATCAAACTTCACTTTTTGCACTTTTTTATGTTTTTAAAGTTTGTGTATTTTCTACTCTCTTTCCAAATTTTTTAATCTATCCTGTTACAAAACAATCATTCCTTAACAAAAAATGATTAAAAAAATTTATGAATAAATTTTTCATCATCTATTAAGAGAAGAATTTTTTAAAAGCTTTTCATCTCTTTCACATTACGGAACGATGAAGACAAAGCTGGTAATAAGTCCTGAGTGTATGAAGTCCCGTGCTTTAACAACAGCCTGGGAAGGGAAGAGTGTTATGTCGGTTTTACTGGCAGGCCTATCAAAAAACGCATTAAAGAACATCGTAATGCCATCCGGAAAGGGGAAATGGGCATGGCCTTAGTGCAGAGGGCTGTAGAACATAACCTCACTATTTTGTGGGATCAAATAAAAATTTTGAAAAGTGCAAGAGGGATCCGAGAGGGCAAGATATTGGAGACCCTTACTATTCACTCCCTAGGCAAAACCAGGCATGTTATAAACTACAAAGATTCGCTTGCACTTCCCCCAGCATGGGTCTGGCTTGCTGAGTAATTTAAATAGGTGTGGCCCCGTGCCAAACGGAATTCTGAGTTTGGTATTGTTTTTATGTAATATACTGTATTATTTTTGTACAGGTTAAAAAAAAAAAATTTTAGTCGGGCACCTTTGTCTAATATTGTTTACGAGTAACGTATTGTATTATACCTTTGGATGTATTTTCTTTTTATTTGTGTTTTTAAGAACTTTTTAATCTGCAGATTGGTATTAGACTTGCTTAGACTGCATAGGCTTAGATATAAGCCTACAGCAGTTCTTGCTATTATTATTATACGGTAATGTATTATTTTTATGTTTGTAAATTATGTCCTACGACACTTGTTTAGATTCGTAGGGATAATATTAAGTTGATTTCAATTTTAAGGTTTTCTAGTTAATTTAATTCTATAGATTTTGATTTTATTAGTATATTCGGATTTTATTGTATTAATTTGTATGTAATCGTTGATGTTATTAAGAACCTTGTAGTCTGCAACTTAGTATTAGACTCTTTGTTTAAGATTACGGCAGTTCCGGTTGTGGTTATTATACGTAAAGATGTTTATTATCGTAATGTTAGTTGTAAACGTTTTGTCGGGTTTTCGTATTAATGTATTTGATTGGTGACTGTCCAACTGGAGTTTGTTGATGTTAGGAACCGGTCACTGATTGGTTCCTGACTTGATATGATGAGGGAGAGAAACTTCTCTGATCTGTGTATTATAACTGAGGCAGCCTACTTGGATAGCCGAAAACGTTTTTGATTAAACGATTTTTCTTACTATTTGGCTTTTGAGTTGTGTTTTTATGAAGAATAGAAACTTATTTTTTTTATCCAAGAATTGAACTTTTGAAACACAAAATACTCGATTTCAAATTGAAATCGAAAATAGACTGCATATCATCCCTCTCATGGACAACTAGCAAAATTGCATTTATGATTAATTTTAGCAAAGTATTTCCCAATGATTGCAATTTATATGTGTATTGTGTCCATAGTGTGGATTTACAAAAATTAATGAAAATGTTGTGTTATAAGAGAGTAAATGTAATTTTCTAATATGTTAAAACCATGTTGAAGAAGTATCATGTTATATGAGGGTTTCCATAATTTTCAAATCGTGTTAAAGCAAAACCATGTTATAGGAGGGATACCTATACAACAATATGCAACAGTTATAAACTAGCAAGTTCTTCTGATTCTAGGAATACAAGGAATCACAAGCACTTAATACTCATTTGAGAGAACCGGCTGAGGAGGGCCATAGAAGGCCGAAAACATTACTAAAGGTTATTAACTTATTTTTTTTATCCAAGAATTGAACTTTTGAAACACAAAATACTCGATTTCAAATTGAAATCGAAAATAGACTGCATATCATCCCTCTCATGGACAACTAGCAAAATTGCATTTATGATTAATTTTAGCAAAGTATTTCCCAATGATTGCAATTTATATGTGTATTGTGTCCATAGTGTGGATTTACAAAAATTAATGAAAATGTTGTGTTATAAGAGAGTAAATGTAATTTTCTAATATGTTAAAACCATGTTGAAGAAGTATCATGTTATATGAGGGTTTCCATAATTTTCAAATCGTGTTAAAGCAAACCATGTTATAGGAGGGATACCTATACAACAATATGCAACAGTTATAAACTAGCAAGTTCTGCTGATTCTAGGAATACAAGGAATCACAAGCACTTAATACTCATTTGAGAGAACCGGCTGAGGAGGGCCATAGAAGGCCGAAAACATTACTGGAGGTTATTATTAGTATATGTAGTATATATCTAATAATAATATAGTGTATTTTTCCTGCTTTAAGTGGCTTGTGATTCCTTGTATGCAATAGTTATTTAACTAATATTTTTCCATTCTTATTTAGGAACTGTGCAATGAATTAAGATTATGTAATACAAACTTTATTCATATTAATATAGTAATCAGAGCCATAACTAGGGTATGCAGTGCCTGTAGCAAGGGTCAAATTTGTGCCCCCATTTTTTTTCATTTAAAGATAACAATGCTGAAACTGAATTATCTCCATCAAAATGAGATGATTTTCAATCTGCTGTAAGATATTTGAATGAGCAAATAGATTTGTACAAATCCTTTTTTTATTATTTTTCTTTAATCCTTTCCATGAATTTTGACTGAAGAGGTAGAAACCCAATGAGTCATTGTAGACTTTTACTTTATCAATTAAAATGCCCCTTCTTGACCTGGTGCCTTTGTTTAGGGTACAACTTGGCCATTCTTACCCATGAATTACCTCTTCTAAGAAATAAAATGAAAGATCAACCAAACAACCTAGCCACTTTCCCCGGGCAGACAAAGTCTATATTACATTTTTATAACGATTATTTTTGATTATTAATACGAATAAAATGAAAGAAAAACATAACACTATGTCTGCGAACATTTATCAAAAAAAGTCATTTGCCCGCAAATAACGGAAATCAATTAAAAAATTTGCCCTCGTGGCGAATGCCACTTTCGCCACCCCTAGTTACGGCCCTGATAGTAATATTTTTTTAAATACAGAAAGTTCTTGGTTTATGAGTTTTTGCTTGACAAGTTCCCAGCTTTATGAATTTTTTTCAAATATGAATTATCAAGAAAATCAAAAAAATATGAACATTAATTACAATAAATAAATGCTAAACATTCATAAAAAGACATATCAAGTCATATACATAGTTATAATGCACTAAATAGAGGATCTAGAAAAAGAAAAGATGAGATGGTCCTTCATAAACCAAAAGGCTTCCAAAAGGAACACCCAAGGCAAGAATGACAATTCGACATGCTCGAAAGACCTCCGTGACAAAATGCAATACAATTGGGTTGGTAGCAGAGTTTTTGCTACCAATGTTGTCTGCTATGAAATAGGAAAAATCAAAATAGTTGAATAAAAAAGTGTTTAAATTTTAATTTAAAAACTGCTAGTATGCTTGGATCTTGGATAAATCAAAATGGTGGCCAAGAAGCAGAAGTATTGCACACTCTGGTTTTATCAGCATATTTTACATAAATAACATCCCTTCCTAATGAATTTAGGAATGAATAAAATCCATTCCTAAATTGCCTAAGGCAGTAGTTCATCTGCATGAAACTGTTAACCGTTATGGTTCATGTTAGTTCACCCAACTTATCTGCCAATAATAATGAAGAATAAAATTCTTTAACATTTATATGGCATAAGTAATTTCATTATTAGAATAATTTGCTTGAATTTATGAAACTGTTAACCGTTATGGTTCATGTTAGTTCACCCAACATATCTGCCAATAATAATGAAGAATAAAAATTCTTTAACATTTATATGGCATAAGTAATTTCATTATTAGAATAATTTGCTTGAATTTAAAGGATATGTTTTCATTTCCTTAGATAAATAAATCATTGTTCAATCATAATCTATTGATTTTGCTGGTCTTTATTTAATTTTATTTTGGTCAAATTGCATTGCTGAGAACAGAATCCTGATTTTAACATTGTCTATGAAAAATTGATTCTTGGCTTAGAATATCTTACTTTATGAACATTCCAGGAATGAATTTATTAATAAAATTGAGAATTATCTGTATAGAGTAAATGTATTTTTATTGGATGATTGCATATGTTAAATAGTCTGTGACTATAATGAATATATTTTACATTGACCAAAATATTCTTCTCAATTGCAGAAAAAATAAAACTGAAGCCTATTACTGCCAAAATTAATTATTAATCTATTAATCTAGAAGTAAAACATATTTCATTTTTAATAGCACTAATAAATAATATCTGCCAAATCAATTAAAATATTTGATAGTGTAATCATTACTAATATATTTTTTTAAGATTATATCAAATATTTCGGAATTATAATAAATTACTGATTAAGTTTATTAAATATTCTTTTATCTACTGAAGATATTTTGGTTTGTCTATGTATCTTTCTGATAACCCATTCCTGCTCAAGTGTGATTTTATCTATAAAAGCTGTATCAATTAGTCAATTTTAACATCACATTGTTCAGATTTCTATTATAATTTTTCAATGTTAATTAAAAAATTTTGCATAAATACAAAATATAAAACTAATCTTAGCTGTATCAATTAGTCAATTTTAACATCACATTGTTCAGATTTCCATTATAATTTTTCAATGTTAATTAAAAAATTTTGCATAAATACAAAATATAAAACTAATCTTGATATAGAAATAGCTGAACTCAAATAAAATATAAAAATGTGATGAATGAATAGCATCTGGAGATTATGTGTAGCTGAGGTAGGCCCACAGAGAGAGTTGAAAACATTTCTGCTATAAAAGTATTTTATCCTGTATAATGCTTGTTTTTGTGTGCATTTTTTGTGAGTGTAACAGAATGGTGTTGAAGTGCTATAAGGATAAATTGTATAAAAACTACATAAATGCCACATTGCCAACAACATTGTCAAAATTATAGTTTATATTCTAAAAGATTAGTTGATGTTATATATTTTGTCAATATAGGTTTGATTTGAATGGATATCATGTGCAGCTTTATATAACCAAAGAGCTTAGAATTCAAAGAGGCTATTTTTAGATTATTTTTCAAAAAGATTGTCAGTTCATGCATCATTAGCAGCCTATTTATTCTTCTTATCAAGTTATTGGTGGGATTAACCAACTACTATATCTTCCTGGTTTTGGTCATAGGATTGGCTCACTCAGGAGTGATAGCTGTCAGCTTAAAACAGGTTCACATTACGACCGACTGGACTGACCAACTGATTTGAGCCAGACCAGTTACATTACACCGCCGACTGTTGTTGCTATGGAAATGTGACATAGAATCGTTCAAATCGGTCATAGTGTGAACCTACCTTTAGACTGTTGTTAAGTATTAAATTATATAACATATTCAGAGCAGAAACCTATCAGATGTTCCAGTTATTAAATTGGAACAACATTAAAGTTACTTAAAGGTTCCTAGTACAAGTCCAGATCAGGATAAGATTTTACAATTAGTCAAAATTATAGTTTAATTATTTATTAATAGATGGAGCAACTCTTAGTCTAAATTGTCAAATTATTAAATTATAGTTTATTCAAAAATTAATTATTGCTTAGGATTAATTATTGGGCTGGAATTTAACTATTGTTTGATTACTAGTGGGATCTTTATTAAGAATATAAAACTATATTACTTTCAGATATTTTTCTAATATACTTAAGTAATTCTTTATTTTAAGAAATATCTTAGTAACATTATTAATACACATCATACCACAGGATTCAAACCATTTATCAATTTAATTACTATTCTTATTCTTTATTACTATAATATGTACTAGAAATTACCCGCTCATATAAATGAGCAGAAATATACTATTGTGATTTAATCTTATAATACTTTATATAACAGCATATAGTATAATAATAGCTTACTAATAATACTTTATACAGTATAACAGCATATTGTGTAATAATAGCTTATCTGCAAATTTATTTAATATATATTTTATCAAGCATTAGTTTAAATGTGTAGTAATTTTGTTAATAAATAGAAATGCCATAAATATAATAATGGGCTTCACGGGCCGTGTGTGCCCGTGGGGGGCTCGGCAATGCTCCCCCCCACGGGCCCGTGGGACAATTCGTATTGGGAGCCCGTGGGGCCACCCCACAGACGCCGTGGGAATCCGGGGGCCCACAGGCCCCACAGGCCTCCTTCCACGGGTGGGGCTGCACCCCCATGGAGCGGGTAGTTTACAACATGATGAATAGTTATAATTTCTTTGTATGATAAAATATAAGTAAATTTCATTTCATGAAATTTCAGGGATTATCACTATCATAACTATGGATACAGAACAGACTTAACTGCAAATTCAACATAAAATTTCCATGCTGAGAACAGAATCCTGATTTTAACAGTGTCTATGAAAAATTGATTCTTGGCTTAGAAGATCTTACTTTATGAACATTCCAGGAATGAATTTATTAATAAAATTGAGAATTATCTGTATGTTTTTTTAAAATTTTTTGGGACACACTGAACACAATATATCTGCGAATGGAGAATCCTTTCATAAGTAATCCCTTGTTTTGGGTTTTTACTGGAAGGCATTGATTCCTAGATTTTACTGCAAAGGCTTGGTAAAATGCCGAAATGGAATCTTATTAAAGCATACTTCGGACTTTTACCAAGCCACTTTGGTAAAAGCTGGGTTTTACCTGTAAAACCTAGGATTTACCAGACTACGGATTTTTAAAGTAACATATATATTGAGAAAAATGGCCGGTTCATTGTCTTCTAGTGAAGTTGCAACACTGCACATCTCTCATCATCTCATTTCTTATCTTCATTTTCTTAATCATAATCTTATCACACTTACTTGTTAGTCTTTAATTTATGAAATTTTCACATTCAGAGTTTTTGTTTTTATTCTGTAAGTTGGCGCAGTCTTTATATTTTCTAATCTTAATAGATTTTTCTTTGAAATCAAAAGATAGTGATCTGAATCTATCTCTGCTCATCTTGTTAATCCTATCAACCATTCCTTTTAATCTCTCATCTTACAAATGAAATTGCTCACACTCTTCTGATTTAACTATAAACAACTGAGTTCTGCTGCTTCTAAAAGCACAAGAAAATCACAAGCACTTGAAGCAGGATAAATACACTAGTTTATTATTAGATATACTGGTATATAATATATACTACATATACTAAAAATACTATTGTTTTCCGGAAATGTTTTCAGCCTACTATGGCCCTCCTTAGCCAGTAATCTCAAGTGAGCTACTAAAGTTTTGATCAGTATTGGATGCAGGCCATCCCTGCTGGGATGTTTCACAAATAAACATCCAATTTAAAGTGCTCACATTGACATTTAAAAGGGGTTGTTTATCAGATGTCACAGGTGTTGTTATGTTATATAAACACTATTTTGTTAATGCATTTTACAAGTTTCTAAAGACTAACAACAAGTTTCCAGTTATAAGTTATTACATCATAAATACTAAAAAGAATTAATCCAAGTAACAAAACAAAAATAAATCAAATTAATATAGTTTGAGAGATAAAAATAATAATTACAAACATAATGGTAAATATTAAATGTCAGAAAAAATACCAGCTGGTTAAGTTTCATTAAGCACTCCTATAGTTTGGGTTATACTTTTATTTCAAAGTTCTGAAATTCTGTACAAATGTTTTCGGTACTTACATGCATCCTCTTCAGATACACACTAAACGGAATTAATCCGTTATAAAGTTAATTTATCCACCTAACAATTTTAGAACATGCAAAACTATATAAAGTTTAACATAGAAACGTTGTTAACGAACTTCTTCAAATATACTTCTATTTCTTTTAAGTTTTTCTCTCATAACGTCACATTACGTATAACTACAGTCATTTAAGTGCAACTACTGTATTTCTCCATTACTGTCCATACTACCGTTATTCTCGCTTCACATTTTCCATTTCATATTAATACCGTTTAGCCTCTGCTTCTGTATTACCTTGCCAGTTCCTCCTCCCCCTGTTGTCTTCGTTTTCTCCTATCTTTATTTATTTCTAACATTAGCACATATTTCCACGCTGGTGGTAATTCCCATGATGCCCTGTCATTAATAAGACTTCGAAATCCTTTACGCCTTTCGATCTCGATAGACTCCGGTATTATCGCTGCAATCTTCTTCGCTTCTTGCCATCTTACTTCTAAATCCCTGCTATATGCTTCCACTGCTAACGAGGTAGTAAGTTTAGCTTTTAATATGTCTTTCTTGTGCTCTTCTAGTCTGGTGGCTATTTTCCTTTCTGTCACTCCTATGTACTAATTCTTCTCCTGTTCTTACATCTTTCGCTGGAATACTATACACTCCGTTGCGCTCTTTCTGCGGCACTGGTTTTTTATCGTTGCGTAACCTGTTAAAAATTGTTGGCGGCCTTCTTGGGGCTAAACATTTTTCTTCTTTTTAGCTATTCTTCTGACCATACTCATATTCATTAGATTCGCTGGCACTGGTAAATACTTTGTCTCCTTTATACAATTTTCTCTTACTGTTGTTGTATTGTTTTCTAATATTCTTCTCCGAGTTTCATCTAGAATTCTATTTAAAAAGCTCTTTTTATAGCAATGTTTAAGTCCTTCACTTAGAATCTCTTGCAGCTCTATATCAAGATCTTCTGTATCCGAACAGTACTCCAGCGCTCTTCTAAACAAACTCCGAAACGCCGCTTTTTTATAGCATAGCTGATCATTGGACCAGTTCGGAATCAGGACTGTTCTGTAACTCGGCTTCCTATACACCTTTGTTTTGCAATACATCTCTCCCTTCGATATCATCATGTCCAAGTAGTGCACTTCTTTTGTACTTTTTACATATAAACAAATAAGTATAACCTAAACTGCATAGGAGTGCTTAATACTAGTTGGTATTGAAGGGTTTAGCAGTTAGTAATAAAATCTAATTATAATAGTCAGAAAAAATTTTGGAGAAAGAGTTAAGTCTAAAAGTTAACAGAAATTTGGCATCTGTGTAGACCATGCATGTTCCCTTCAGTCTTTACTCAAATGACATTACCTCCAAGGACAATTCAACCTATGAGGGTTCTCTTTGTTCAGGATTGCCTTTCCCTTTAATTTTTCACAGAAGATTGTTATTGCTTCTGCCATGAGCCTTTGCTTGATGTCCCTAACAGGCTTAACAACCTGTGCCTCCTACTACAGTATATCTAATCTGCACTGATAGTTTCTCTGTGATAAGGCATTTGACAGCACTTCATTATTAACGTCCCACTTGTGTTCACTTATCCTGGTCTCCAAATTTCCCGATATATTATTATGATTATGATTATATATTATGATTATAGGAGGAGAATAGTGCACGGAAGTCTATTGGAAACAGACATACACTCCGTTTCCGATCCCCAATTTGTCACAGAACCCATGGCCATATAAAATTTTCTCATTCAGGTCCCTCTTAAGAAGGTAAGATACTGCAGTACATTCAGAGCTAAAATGAAGAAACTAAACTGGATTATATGGGAAGCCGAATGACACGGTTACATCAGTGTAATAGTCTGGAAGCTTTACATCAGGGGTGTCCAACCTTTTGGCTTCCTTGGACTGCATTTCATGGTAAAAAATTGTCTCGGGCTGCAGATAAAATATATTAATTCCAATGACAGTTGTTAGGCAAACTGATGAGCATATGGTAACGCGTTGGTATGTCAAATAGAAGGACCCTGGTCCGGCATCTCCTGAAAAGTTTTTTCGGAGTTCCTGGTGTGGCCCGGTGATCCTTGTCCTTCACTATCTGGTCCCCCTCCATATGTATAGGTGCAGCCTATTGTTGGAGGTCCCAACTCTTAGTAATTTTACTGATTGGAAAGTAATGTAAAAACAAAATTAGCTGTTAAGCAAAAATTTAATATCTACCATGACAAATAAGCAAAAATTTCAATAATTTAATAATCTTTGACTTCTTTTCATTCAGAAATTTTTTAAAAATCATTGACATCAAGAAGTTTCAATCACTGAAATTATATTTTAGAAAATGAAAATAGGAAAGGTAATATGTATTTAAATAATAAAAGCTTTGTTAACTTCATTAAGTACATAAAAATCTCAATGTTTCGAAGAAGTTTACAATTTTATGTTGGTCCGCATTCAGTACAGCAGTGAGCCGTGGGTTAGACAGCCCTGCTTTACAAGAAAATGAACAAGAACTTGAAGTATAAAAGCACTATATGCAAGGTAATAACAGTTTTATTACCTTGCATATAGTGCTTTTATACTTCAAGTTTTATATAATAGCAAGTGGTAGTCTACAGTCTATATAAATGAACAAGAACAGCAGGAAACAAACTATGAGAGAAACGCTATTATAGGAGGATGGAAGTAACAAGACCGATTCTTAAATTCTGCAGGCTAATTGAGAAAAAACAAACTGCAATATTGCCTTTTCGAGAGGGAACACTTTTTTCAATAATAGGAATGACAAGGACCAGCACCCCCAGACAGGAAAACAGGGGATCTGTAAAATAGAATTTTTCAACCACAATACCATCCAAAGAGAACAATAGGCTCATTTAATACTGTGACATTGTGACTAAAAAAGCAACATTGGCCTTGCTCCACTCATTGGCACCACAGGGATCCATTCTGCAAGATGGAACTCGCCTTTAATCATCGCCAGAGCTGTCGACAGGGAAGGAAAACTTACCTCTGTGCTACCTCAACAGGGGACCACACTGGTCGAGCAGGCCTGCCAGGCAGAAGATCCTTCTACCTCAGCCCCTTGTGCCCGGAGTTGCCGAAGTAACCAAAACTATAGCCAAGAAGAGGTGGTTTCAATTACACAACTGACTATGGAGACTAAAGATACAATGGCGGAAGGTCCTCCCAAAAGGGAGGAGCTACGAGTGTCACCCAAACCACGAGATTCATGGATGGGGCATGACGGTTCATTAGATCATCTAGTGACCATGCAAGAACTCAAAAACACCTAGGTCTTAAAACATGTATCGCTCCTAGTGGTGGGGTGTGCACTCAAAGTGCAGACCACCTCTCAAAGGTCATGAATGACCCAGAAAGGGCAAGAATCTCCCGGTTCGATCTCCGATGTAGCTCACTCTCCGCACCAGACTGGTGGGCCACCATGGGGACGATATCGACTGACACTGTGCAATGCCCAGGCTCTGGCGCCTTGCTGTGGCCAAATATCACTCACATCAACTCTCCGAGGTTTTGTGACTCCCTAGGGAAGCGAACTTTCCCCGGCCTGGGGAAAAAATCTCCTACAGCCCATCTCTTGGGTGGGCACTGTTAAGGCTTCTATTCCTCCATCATTCATCCCGTCGGCAGGGCATGCCACCTTGAAATTTGGGACTCTTTTAGAGGACGCATACTTCATGCAGGGCATACAATAGGCCAATTTTTAATCCTAATCCACAGGGACTTGACAGTTGAGTGACAACCACAGAGTGCCCACCGGCGAGGGATGGGTGCAGCCATGCTCTACCGACCCTATAGGAATTTCTTCAATAGGGGCAGCTCCCTGGGGGTTGGGCAGGGGCTCAAATCCAGGCCAACCAGACTGTTGCTGCAGGACTACTCTATAGAAAGTCAAACGAGGTCCATGGCAATTTATCTGGCTAGGATTTCCCGTGGCTGTCTACTTGGACCACCACTCTCTTTTGATGAACCGCTGGTATTTGGGGACAAGGATAAGTGAACACCAGTTTTTATTTGCCTTCTGAGCCATGTACCTTAACTAGCACCAAAGTGGCCTCTGACGTTATTTAATATACTTAGGAATTACAAAGGCTCTCTTATAGAATGAGCAGAAAGGTATATACAGAATATCAATCAGAGATGTCCAGACAAATCAGAATGCCACATATGTTGGAGCCACAACCAGATTACTAAAGAAACATATAGATGAACATAAAAGGGATATCTACCAAGCAAAATTGACAACATCTCTCACAGTGGAGACTTTCTCAAAGGATACAGAAATTTCATGGAATCAAGTGAGAGTAATTAAGTTGATACCACCATGCACGAAACTGAGTATCGTGGAGTCACTAAAAAGAAAAGACACTGAGAACCTAACAAATGATAGGTTACCTTGGGAACTGCCCCAAGGCTGGAGATTTGCCATTGGAGAGACGATAGATAACAATATAAATAGAAGGACAGTAGGAGAAAGTTATTTCAGTACCCACCCCTCCGTAGACTTCATTATCTTAAATATGTATGCGCATTTATGTGTATTCTTAATTTGATTCTCTTTTCCTTTCCATACTAACCTAATTTTTTGTTTTTATAATTTAAGTTATATTAATTGTTCTAAGTTATTTTTTTTTTAAAATGTCCAAAATACTGCTTAACTAATATTTTCACGAAAGAATATGAAACAGCACTAAATTGCAGTAGGAACTTTATTAAACTAAGTTTCCGCTAGTACTTTCGGTTAACAAACCATCATCAGGCGGAGTTCTGATACAAAGAATAAATAAAAGAATGCTGGTTGCTATGGCAACCTTTTGAAATTTCTGTTAATACAAAATTTATACAAAGTTTGAAAAACAGAACAAGTTTAAAACGGGCTATGTGAGAAGTTTAAAATGAGTTAACATACATACAGTTAATATGTTAATAACATACATAAAGATAACATACAGTTTAGAAATGCAATACAATATAATAATAAAAATAGGAATAAAATGCGATATAATAAAATAACAATAAAACATGAGTCATTTTTTT
>AYEL01088752.1:0-35929 GCA_000484575.1 Olivierus martensii
GAATGGGAGCGCTCTGGTGTCTACAAGATCCCAATTAAAGACTTACAAAATAAGAAAGAGACCGCGTATATAGGAGTAACCACTAGACCCTTAACTAGAAGAATCACTGAACACAAAAATGACATCAAATTGGCCAGAATGTCCACCTCCTTAGCGCAGGAAGCCTACGACAAGAATATTGAGATTCTATGGAATGAAGCGAAAGTAGTAAAATCGATTCCTCCGCACATGCAACCAACCATTGTTGAGTCTTTGGAAATAACACGCAGAAAAAGCAAAGAATGCTTAATAAACGATAGATTGACGTGGGAGCTACCACAGGCATGGAAATTTGCCCTAACTAACAATTAGAAAACATCACACGAAGCCGCTCAGGTTATTTCGCTTGCAATGACGTCACAGTGTATTTTATGCACCTCCGTTATATATAAAAAAATGACTCATGTTTTATTGTTATTTTATTATATAGCATTTTATTCCTATTTTATTATTATATTGTATTGCATTTCTAAACTGTATGTTATCTTCATGTATGTTATTAACGTATTAACTGTATGTATGTTAACTCATTTTAAACTTCTCACATAGCCCGTTTTAAACTTGTTCTGTTTTTCAAACTTTGTATAAATTTTGTATTAACAGAAATTTCAAAAAGTTGCCATAGCAACCAGCATTCTTTTATTTATTCTTTGTATCAGAACTCCGCCTGATGAAAGTTTGTTAACCGAAAGTACTAGTGGAAACTTAGTTTAATAAAGTTCCTACTGCAATTTAGTGCTGTTTCTAAGTTATTTTTAAGATTTTTAAAATAATAGTTGTATGCTTACAAATTGTTAACTTCTTAAACTCTTACTACTATATAACCAAAGACAAAAGCACTACAAACAGTTTAGAAAGTAACAAACATTTTCGGCTAGTTAAAGCCATCCTCAGCTTTTTACAATCTATTAATAATAAATATGTTCTAGAACAGTAAGCCATTCAAAGAACATTTCTTGTTCTAACTAAAATTTAAAGTTCCAATTTGGAACATGTTACAAGTTATACAACATTAACATATTATAAAATAAGAATAAAAATAACAATACTAGAGGGATCTAAAATAAACAGGAAATGGTTATTATGAACAAACTATTACAGGTACCTTATATGAAATCATATACAAGCCATACTAAAGTTACTTTTACTTCTTAATAACAAATTCCAAGGCTTTAGATATATCGACTACTTTCTCATTCAATAGGCTTTCATTACCTTGCCTATGCATTATTTCCAATGTTTCTGTTAAAAACTTGTGCTTGTTTTTCTTTATGTGCCTTACCACTTTAGCCTTATCCCAGTATACCTCCAAATTATTAGCATAGGCTTCCATTGCAAGAGCTGTATTCAACTTTCCTTTACGGATATCATTTTTATGCTCTGATTTTCTCTGCTCTAAGGTTCTTGATGTGAAGCATATATACTTCGAGCATTCCCCTTCTTTCATGTTCTTTACCGGGACATCATATACTTCTGATCTTTCAGTTTCTTTTAGGGGTTGTTTCTCATTTCTTAGCTTATTATATATAGTCAGGATTCTCCTATTCGACAGCTTCTTGCCTTGGCTTTTTAACATTCTCCTAACAAAATCATACTTGCCTACAAATTACATATTTTATTTTAGAATTTATTATTACTTTGTTTAAATGGGACAGCTGCTTAATTGGGACAAAATGGCTTGGCTCGACATGTTCCAAGCATGTTACATGTCGACATGTTAAGGTTATCAGTGCTTAGAGGAAATGACAGTGTCTAGAATTATTATTTATTAATAATATATAATGTGTTAGTAATAAATTACATAATATAATTGCTTTTTAAAAATTTAAATTACTATGTCACTATCAAACATAAATAAGATAGAAGTAAAATAAGCAGAATGAAAATAAATAAATAAAATAAGAAGTAAATAATAAGTTTAAATATTCGTTTTAAGTCTCTAATGTACGTTATTGTCTATTGTTAAATTTTTTGATTTTCTTGTGCATTTCTATGCATTATTGATAAGTGTTGGGTCTAATTGGTTTATTACACAGTATCCAGTTTTTCTATTAGAATTTAACTGTTATTAAGTTTTAAATAATATACTGTATGTATATAGTATAGATACAGCTGATGAGTGTTGGATAGACCAAAAACATTTCTAACTGTACAATAACTATAATAAAGATGTTTATATCCTACTTGAGTGCTAGAAAAAAGAATTTATTATATAAAGGTAGCATAATTTTCAAACATTAGTAATTATGTATAACTTTCATGGTTTTTGGTAGCGTTTCTATAAGTCACCCTTGATCTTAACAAGTCATAATTTAGAGAGACACCAGACATATCAGAAGAGACAAGAAAATCACAACACTAGCACTTTCAGCAGCGAGAGTAAACATTTTATTTAATACAAACCACATATGTTTTCGGCTTCAACACCATTTTCAAGTAGGATTCTATTCTTAACAGTTTCGAATCAGAAGAATGTACAATAGGAAAAATTTTTAAATATACATTATACTTCAATACTCAATAACAACTTGCTTAATATTATAACAAAACAGTCCTTTACAGCCTTATAGCAAATATAAAAATTTAATTTGGCATAATGTTTTCGAACCTTAAGCGGTTCCTCTTCAGTGCCTCTCACTTACAAAATCATGCCTTTTGTAAGTGAGAGGCACTGAAGAGGAACCGCTTAAGGTTTGAAAATGTTACGCCAGAATAAAATTTTTACACTTGCTATAGGGCTGTAAAGGACTGTTTTGTTATACATTATAGTTGCTAAGGCAACTAAAGCTGTCAATAGAATGCATACATACAACTATTATATAACCAAAGACAAAAGCAGTTGAGAAAATAACATAAAAATCTTTACTATAACAAACGTTTTCGGCTAGTTAAAGCTATCCTCAGGTTTTTACAAGCTATTAATAATAATTATGTTCTAGAACAGGAGTCGGCAAACTTTTGAGACGGAAGAGCCAAATCTGTCCAAATGACAATTTAAAAATTATTCAAGAGCCATAAATATATTTTTACAAATAAATAAAATTTAAAGCAATAACAAGTTATAATATTGATTATAACTTTATAAAATAAAGAAAAGAATAACACAAAATTTACTGTCATTAGTTTTAATCACTATCAAAATGTGCTCAACCATCCCCTCCAGTCCCTCTGTCTACCTTCACGCTCTCTTTCTCCTCCCTGGTGTCATGTTTTGCGAGAAAATTTTTGAGTTTTTGCTGTTTTTTTTTTTTTTGCTTTTCTCGGAATGCGATATTTTTGCATAATAATATTTTAATCATATTACCAAGGTCGCTGTGAGGGGGTGACATCTGAGACTTTTATCACGCGCTCGGCATCGAAAAGGGTCCGACCATGGCCCTCGAAGTGTCACATTATGTGTTCGATGATTTTTTTAATTTTTATTTTCACACAAGATGTCTCACAATTTTCCACAAATTTAAATTATGAGCCAAGTAATGCAAAAATTACGATAAATTAAATCCTGTCAGCAGCCTCGTCTGACTATTAATATATATGATTCTTCATATTATAGATTTCATTCAGCAACTAGTAATTATTGCATATCCTGCCATCTTAGCAAGAAATTAATAAAATTACTTCAAATAGAAAGAAGTAGCATAAAATAGAAGAATGTTCTGAGGAAATTTTCATCAATTGTTTATTTGATAAATTATAGAAGTTAAAATATTCACTTTAGTTTTAAAATTTTTATCTTAAATTTATGTAATGTCAGTTTGATTTAATAGAATATATATTTTTTTCATGCTTGATCATATCTGTCTCATTATAAATTTTGTATTAAAGTTTTTATTTTCTGTTTTGTTTATGTTTTGATTTATTATAAATATTTCACTTTAAATAAAAATAAAATTTTATTTAATAAATCAATCATAAAATGAGTTATTTTTTGAATTACATAATTTCAGAAATTAATTTTTAGAAATAATAACAATAAATGATCTGAAGGGTCAATACAGTACTTTTAATTAATTGTGATTAAATAACTATAATTTGGAAGTTAAAAACAATGTGTTGTTTTAATTAATCATAATGCTGAAAAAAATTATTGTAATAAATATATAGGATCTGTTATTTAAGTAGATGTATGGAAAGATTTTAACAAAATCTATATGTGATTTCAAAATTCCTAACGATCTCCATATAATCAAAAAGGAAATTGTTATGTAAAATTATAAAATACTGTATTATGATTATATAGATAAAATAATAATATTTAATAGGATGTAACAGATTAAAAAACATACACATTTCTAATATTTTTCTCAAAATATTAAATTTACAATTACGAATTAAAATTGAACTAATTGAGAATTATTTTTTACTTGAGTTTTAGTTGTCAACTGTATAACTGCTTTTCGAAAATTTAGCTTAGAATCCGTGTTGCCCATTTCGTTTTTACAACGACATTCACTCCTTTAAACATGAAAATAATTTTGTCAATATTGTTGACAAACAGCACATACACAATCCGCCATAATATCCGATAGTCAGAGTCAGACCCCTATCGATATTAAATTAATTATCCTTTCTCGACGATTAATATAAAATATTTTTTATTAAATAAATTTTAATTATAATAAATTAAATAATCTTATTTCATTATTATTGATAAAAAAATCACATTCCAAAATTCCTACAAATTAAATACAATTCTAATGATTGCAGAGTAGTTAGTTACTATCCACATTATATACATATTGATAAAAATAATTAATACATTTTAAGTATTTTTATGTATAAAATAACAACAGATAAACAAGAAGAAAAATATGCAATCTGTTTCAATTAACATATAATTTGTTTATTTATGTAGACTTTTCCCATATATATTTGTCTGACATTGCAGCCTTATTAAATCAGCATTTTCTGGTTTTTTGTGAACTCATAAAATTCTCAATTGCTCATGTTTAAATTAAGTTTTGTGCATAATTCAACCTTTATCAGCTTAGTCCGCAATCTGTTTCGGTTGTTGGTCCAAGTATTTCCTATAATTGAAAAAATTCTTTCCACATGTGCATTACTTATAACCTATAAGTTAGATTTCTCCTGACTGACCAGACACGAGCCATACACAAGTACAGTCAACGCTGAGTGGGCACAACTAAATAGCATGTTACCAGTACTGTGTTTGCGCCAGTTGTGGATGTGGACCACCAACCGTGCCAACTATTCCGTACACAAGATATGTGCCCCAGCACTCTTTAGTTCTTTACACGCTTTACATGCAAGTTCTGAATTTCCAATATACAATAATATTTATATTTATAATTAGGTAGGGGGATTTACTACACACCCTGAGAAATAATACTTAAATCCGATGCCCGGATACAACTTGCTGAAACCTGGAGTCTACAAGTCAAACCCATAGAGGTGGCGACGTTAATAATTACACAATTTGTATTAAAGGAGAGTGATTTTGTTATACGGATTCGTGTTATAGGAGAGCACGTTATACTGGAATGTACTGTAATATATCTTGAAGGTGTCGCATAAGAACTATATTCAAACTCCTTGGCAAGAAAACTTAGAACTTGATTCAAATATATATATAAATCCATAAATTACATAAGTAATTTATGGATTTCATAATAAAATCATAATCCGCATAATCATAAGAATAATTCACGGGGTTTTTGACGTTTAAAACAAGGTATAAAACCATATCAGTTTATCGTTATTACGATTATGGTCACTTCACGTTTTACTTCTCGTTTAACATGACAGCAGTGCTTGGTTCGTATACCCCATTCTGAGGTAAATTTTTCGGAATATCTTCTAATCGGTGCCACTTTCGCCGATGGTTCTATTATAATTTTTGATCAGTTTGATGAAATCTATTGAATGGTATCACATTTGCCAATTCTCTAAAAAGCAGAACCCAGCCCAAATGAAATCACCATTATGCGAATAAAATTCTTTAAAAATTTTATAAATGAAACTATGACAGTTTTATTTTTACTTTCAATTTTACTTGAGAGCCACAAGTACTTACCTAAAGAGCCGCAGTTTGCCGACCCCTGTTCTAGAATAATAAGCCATTCAAAGAACGTTTCTTGTTCTGACTAAAATTTAAAGTTCCAATTCGGAACACATTACAAGCTACACAAAATTACACAGCATTAAAACATTACAAAATAAGAATAAAAATAATAATAATAATTATACAGGGATCTAAAATAAATATAAAATGGTTATTATGTTTACAACCAAACAGTATACTATTACAGGTATCTTATATGAAATAGTATACAAGCCATACTGAAGTTATTTTTACTTCTTAATAACAAATTCCCAGGCTTTAGATATATCGACTACTTTTTCATTCAATAGGCTTTCATTACCTTGCCTACGCATTATTTCCAATGTTTCCATTAAAAACATGTGCTCGTTTTTCTCTATGTGCCTTACCACTTAAGCCTTATCCCAGTATACCTCCAAATCATTAGCATAGGCTTCCACTGCAAGAGCTGTATTCAACTTTCCTTTACGGATATCATTTTTATGCTCTGATATTCTCTGCTCTAAGGTTCTTGATGTGACGCCTATATACTTTGAGCATTCCCCTTCTTTCATGTTCTTTATCGAGACTTCATATACTCCTGATCTCTCGATCTCTTTTAGGGGTTGTTTCTCATTTCTTAACTTATTTATATATAGTCGGGAGCCTTCTATTCTATTAGCATCCTAACAAAATCATATTTACCTAAACTAAATTACCTAGAACTAAATCTAAATCTAAAAATAACTAAATCTAACAGTGGTCGGGTGACAGTGATGTTAATAAACTAGCAGAATATTTTACTATAGAAGCATACAGCTTGACGTTGAAGAAAGAACAGCAGAGTACGATAATAACGAATTCAGCTACCTGGACATGCAAATAATAGAGAGAACTAACATAATAACATCAGTTTACCAGAAGTCACCATATGAGCCCATCATTATTCCAAGCTGGTCTGAAAACTCACTGCCATATAAAAAGGCTACATTCCAATCCTTTTTTAGAAGGCTATAATTTATTGTCAAAAGGAAGAGGACAGGAAGAAGCAGGTCGACTATTCAATATATTGTAGAGATCGTAAAGATAGGCGAAGACCATGGCTATAAAAAACAGTTTGTTTTAAGCATTTACAATGCCATCAAGAGATCATTGTTTAACAAGAATGAAAGAAGTGAGAGCACAATGAATGTACGAGCAATTACTGAGGATAAAAAAGTATTTGTATTGATGTACCACATAATTTAGGCAAGTATGATTTTGTTAGGAGAATGTTAAAAAGCCAAAGCAAAAAGCTGGAAATAGGAGACTCCTGACTATGTATAATAAGCTAAGAAATGAGAAACAACCCCTAAAATAGACTGAAAGATCAGAAGTATATGAAGTTCCAGTAAAGAACATGAAAGAAGGAGGTCTATGATGTAGACAGACTAGAGTGAAATCAACAATACGTAAACAACGACCAACACGATACGTAACAGAAACACAAAGGAAATTGCTTTCAATTTTATATTTATACAAATTTCATTTATTATTATTTTATTACAAATTATAATAGTAAATATAAAATGTGTATCTTAATATAATATAAATATGTTTAGGAAACTTTATATGTTAATAATCGATAAACGATAAGGATTCGACACATGGAATAATTTTTAAAAATTTTTAAATGGAAATAATTTTTTAATTTGAATTACAAGAACAAATATTGTATTCTTTTTATGTTCTTTGTAAGTTAATATAACGCTGAAGATGGTCTAGTGGATAGACCGAAAGTACTTCGTTTGTGAAATAAAATAGTTTGGAAGTCACTACTGCCAATTGTGCTCTATATTAGTTGTTAAAATAGTGTTATAGGCAGTTCATATAACTTTTCAAAACTAGTGCAAGGTTTTTTAATTTTTTTCCAGAAATTTTTGTTTTGTATGAGATCACCAAAAACATAATTTTTTTTTATGTAAAGATTCAGTCATCCTACAAAATAATTATCTTTGGATAGCAGATGATCTTCTGAATAAAACAAACCATAAATGAAAAAAATTGGACCATATTTTCAAAAAAATTATAAAAAACCAATTAATATGCAAATTTTTATTAATGAATATTAATTTAAGATATGTCATACAAATATTTTCAATATTTACATAAATTTATTGAAATACTGCCATTATTATTATTATTATTATTATTATTATATAGTCTCTACTGGCAATTGTGCTGTATATTAGTTGTTAAAATAGTGTTATAGGCAGTTCATATAACTTTTCAAAACTGATGTTCATAAAATAACTGTCAACTATTATATTTAGGGTTGTATAGCATGGTTCACAATTTATTTACTACAATATAAGCCAAATTTTTTTTACTTTTTGATCCCTCTTTTTTGAGATGTAGTATTCTAGGTAAAGAATAATTTGTTTTATTATTGTAAATCTATCATATCTGCATATCATACTTGTCAGATTTACTTGATAAATACTATCTGAAAGAAACTTGTCTTTGAAAAGAAATTAATTGCTCATCTATCATAAGATTTTTTTGGGGTAAATAAAATATCCCTAATTTGTAATTTATAATCTCCCACAATTCCCTGATAGGTGCTAATTTATCTTTTGATTTCCTGATTATCTTGATAACTTTATCATCAAATCTTAAAAAAATATTGGGTTCAATTATATACATTGCAAAACCAACAAAAATTGTACTGATTAATAGGGGGATTAAAACATGCAAAATATTCTTAATGAATTAAGCGTCAAATGTTAACAAGATATAGAGGCTAAAAGTTTCACAATGAATGCAGTTTACATTGCTTCACCTCTCTATGGTGTGCAATACAATGTGTCATGTTCTCATGTTCTGCTACCTCTGCCACCAATGAAACTTTTAGCTTTTATATATTGTTAATCTTAGACTTTTGATCCATAGTTCATTAGGTATATTTTGCATGTCTTACTCCCTTTATTTGATCAGTACCATTTTTATGTGTTTTGCTTTATTTATTATAAATAGCCTTATGAATATGTATTAATAAAAAATGAAAATATATGAACCATAAGAAAATGTAACATGCTAACTTTAAATCTTTAAAATTCTTACACTCAGCTGAGTTTAAGAATTTTAATGAAAATATATGATTCATTTAATAAAAATTAATCTCAGAAATAATTGTATATCTTGGAAAATGCACAGTCCTTTTGAAAAATTAATTCATAAAATCTACCAAACTCTACTATTTTTAATTAAGAAGCCCTGATATGAAAATACCATTTTACATATAACACTTTATTTCAAAACAATTAATCACATTGCATGTGTAATTATAACTTTTTTCTTATTAGTATAATTCAATAGATATATCAGATTAAAGTATATTTTGCTATGTTTAAATATTTTAATTCCAAAAAAAAAACAACCACTTGCTTTAAATCACCATAACAAACCAAAAAAGCCCTTATAGCAAGGTTCAGGAAGAGTTTAATTAAAATCTACTTGTACTTTGCTATAAGTGTTTTTTTTTGTCTGTTATACTTTAATTTCAGTTTTAATAGTGATCTTGATCACTGTTAAATTTTGACATCATAGTTAAAGCTTTAACAATGATTGTTGGAATAAAATTTGTCTAAAACTACTCAATGATATCATTATTAATGTTACTTTGCAATGCACTATTGCAATGGTGGAATCAGCAATTAGTTCTTACTATTTTCTCCAATTCTATTTTTCACATAGTTCTATTTTTACCTACATATTCAATAACTGAATTATAATTATTTAGTTCTTCCTCTTCAACTATATTTTCATCTTCACTGCATAATTTATCAAAAGTGACCTAAGATGTCTATCAGATTACTTTTGTTTTATCAAAAAAACCTTGTCTTCAGTTCATTCTTTCTAAATATATAGTTCTCATCATTGCTATCTTTTAAGGCATGATGGTTATTCTCATCAGTCAATTTCTTATCCTTAATCATTTCTCAAAATTAATAATAGAGTTATTATGTCACAATAAAAATTACACTTGTACTTTTTATCTTCTTTTCTTTTTTACTATTAAAAAATAAATAATATAACGTAAATCTTAAAATACACTGGAAAACAATTATAATGCCAATAACATCAATTTCTAATAAATACTAATAAAATGAAGAAAAATAACAATTGCTTATTTGTGAATCGTTTTACATGCAAGTTTTAACAAGTTGAAATCTGTGAATTTGTATTCTATTAATAATGACTAACAGACATACATCATAGTTGTAATGTCACTTTTTTCAAAAATTGTTAAAATGAAAAAATATATATTCTTTTAGAAAACTTTTGATAAGATTATTTTGGAGATCAAAGAAAGGGAGGGAATTTTATAATAAAATATTTTTGATTCTATATGCAAATAAGTTTGAAAATATTCCTGTCAGATACTATTGGACTGTTATGGTATCAAGATGATCCTGTTCAAGATCAGCTTTTCTTTCATCCAAATTATTAGTTATTCATCTATTTATATTTTGACATATTCTTGTTTATTATCAATACTTCTAACTCACTTTTTCCATTCTAAACCATATCCTATAAATCTATTATTTTTATATATTCAAAGACATAATTTTTTTGAGATAATTGTATTCTTGCATTTGTTTTGAGATAAATTACTCATAAGCACACATTCATCACATACATTCAACCTACTATTACACTGCTCCATTATATCCGAATAATTATGTCCCTATCTAAAAATATCAAATATTTAGTTGGATAGTGTAAGATGATCAGAACTAATACAGATTGCCAACTAGTGATAAATGACATGACTGGGAAAGCAGGAAAACAGACGCAGGTGCAATTGCAGGGAAATCGGGGAGATTGCTGATGTGGTGAGGGTTGGTTGACTGGCAGGAGTCAATGTGGATGGTCAACCACAAGTGTAGGGACTGTAATCCAGAGAGCAAATAAAGTTGACTCTTAACAAAGGTTGTGTAGTGAATGGTTATCACAGATACTACAGATAGCTAAAATTTCATATAATAAAATTATATTTTTGTTGATCTCATACACATAATGAAAAGTTGTGAAAAAATAAAATTCCAAAAACTGCTTGCGTTGTTAGAAAGAGAACAAAAGATGCAATAAATCCTAAAAATTTCAAAATATTTTGATGAAAATTTCAAAATGTTTTGATGAAAATTAAGCAAGAATTCACAATTTTAATTTTCATATTTTTTGAATATTAATTAGGTTTAATTTAAAAAATTAGCCAGCACTCAAGAGGTTATGATAAATCTCGTGATGAAAAATAAAATACAAATTTTAAATTATGTCTACTTGTTTTTCATGAAGATGTTTTAAACATAGCTTTGAAATAGAATTTAAGAAATTGAGGGAACATCAAAAGAACTGAAATCCATGATACACCAATCTGCTTCATCAAGTAGAATGTCAATAACATTAGTATATTAAGTTATTACCTAATTAAATTAACCCTAAATGTTCAACCCTATTATAGATCATCATCAGTAACATACAATAAGAATAAAAAAGGTTAAAAAAACTATAGTTCATTCTAGAAGAGAGATTTTAAATTTCAAACATTTGAAGTTACAGAGTTGTAATACATTATATACACTCTGTTGTTATAACTCATCATATACTATAATTGGCCATCTCATTGTAAATTCTTGTTTGTTGTCTTTCATTTGTATTTTGCTTCCATTCTCTTCATATCCATTCATTTTCAAAGTTTAAAAATTATATTATAATTATTGATTTGGCTGTTTACTTGGAATTTTAAAAATCACTTTAAAATTTTAAATTCATCATACTAGTGGATCAGTTATCAGCTATATAATAGTGAAGAGTTGTTGGTTTTAATATTCTAAATGATTTAAGAACCATTTATTCTTTTTCTTTAATTCTAGTTTTTATAGCAGAGTTAGACTATCAATGGTCTAGAAAAAACATTAGAACATACAGTTTTCCTTAACTGTGAAAAGATAAGATCATATAGGAGGAATTTAATATAATCTTAGAATCAGTCTTTATTAATTTAATACTATAATGAATAATACTTGAAAACATACTATTACATAAGAATGAATCAGATGATTATTTAAAAAGTCATAATTAATTATAGTTATCTCTGATTATGTCTATAACAAAAATTATTTAATAAAGTAGCATATAACAAGAAGAAGTTGTTTATCTTTGTATATTGATAATAGATTTTTCTTCAAATATTTTTAAAATATTAAAATTAATATGATCTGTGAGTTTTCTATAAAATAATAAATTTTGCAAATTATGCCTCCTTTTATCCAAAATTATTTTTGTTGTATTCTTACATTTGTTTTAGAATCATTCATTTTGAAGTTGATTACTAATATGATAATGATTATAGCAGTTTTTAAATATTTTCTGATATAAATATTTTGTGTGTGAAAATAATTAGTATGAAAATTAGAAATAAGTGCATTCATTCATAATAAAAGTTTTATCTCTTCTGTATAATTTCTCAGAATAATTCCAATAATTCTAAAAACTGTTCATAAGTATTTACCGTAATTATTTCACATTGAAATTTTTTTGAATTTTACCATTAAAGAATTGATGGAAGGAATATTTTTATACATTTTATATGTAATTTTCAATGCAATTAATATTTTTTAATTAATTTTGTAAAACTTTTATGCCAACATTTTATTAATGATTTGTATAATCTTAAAATGTCATGAACATATGTCATAAAGGGTTGTCTATGGTGAAATAAAGAACAAATTATTGTTTAATGGTAAACATATGGCTGTTTTATGAAACTGGATTAGATGAATTAAATGTTTTCAAAAATTGAAAATAAATCAAATATTTAAAAATAGAAATGATTTTTTAATGTTGTATTTTGTAGAAAAAGGTTATTTGAAAAAAATTGTATATTTTATAATTTCTTCAGAAATCTAGAATAATATTTATCATTAATTTTTATTTGCATTCTGCAAATAGTCTTTTAATATAATTTTCGAAATCTAAAAACAAAGACCATAATTTGAATATTTGAAACAAAATCACTTTCTCAGAGGAAATTGTCTTTACATTGAAATTGTTCGTTTTTGCTCCAGAATGAAATAATATGTCTAGTTTCATCAATGATTGTGAATTTCATTATAGAAACCAATAGACAGACTCTGAAAGATTGATAATTATTTTCTATCAGATCACTTCTAAATACCGGTAATGCTTGCTGTGTTGGAAACTTCATTCACATCCAGAGTTATTGTTCTTTTCTAAAATTTTGGGTAATGATTTTTAATATGAATTCTCAATTATAACTGCATTATGCATACTATTATATATTATATAATAGCTTATTTCATAATATAAATATTGAATTGCATATTTCTACTGTAACTAATATTCTATTCTAATTATGCTATGATCTCATGGCTGATGTTTAGCATGATTGTGTTTTCATTTATACCCAGTAGTAGTTTTTTATTCAAAATTTTTTTCTTGTGTTTACTTTATTGTGATATATCTTATTATTATAACTTCAAAAAATTATTTTATATGTAAATAATTACTGATAATTCAATTCCATAAATTATTCGTTTTCAGTTTTGCATCTGTTATTTCTGATAAAAATAATCTCTGATTAAACTTGTTGAAAAAAAATAATAATATGAAGAATTAATATACAAATATATTGTGAATTATTTAAATTTTTCTACTGGATTTTAAAATTTTTCAGTTTACTTCGTATATAAACATAATATGTTTATATATATAGCTAACTCCTATATTATAGGAGTTAGCTAGAGCATGACATTTATTTTTAATTATTATAATCGTTGTCTATTATTAAATAAAGAGCTATTAATTATTTAATGAGAAATTAACAATAATGTTTGTTCTAGTACATAGTTTAAATATATAATTTATAAAGCTAAGAAATGTATCAATCCATATCAGAATAATATTATGATATTGTAAAATACCATTTATATTATGTGCTGATATAGTATAAATATACAAATTATAAAAGTTAAGAAATGTATCAATCCATGTTAGAATAATATTATGATATTGTAAAATATCATTTATGTTATGTGCTGTTAAATATGAAAAATTAATTTTTTTATCATGCAGTATTTTCCATTAATAAATAAATAATTTAAGAAAAGATTGGAATTTAATTTTAATTCAGTCTTAAAATAACTAAATTCTAGAATGGGTCGGCAAATTTTTTTAATTGCGGGTCAAAATCAACCAAAATGTATGTATAAGAAGACGTTTCGGGTCAGTGGTATTTTCATTTTAAAACAATCTTTTTTTGGTGAATAGTAAGATAAACTTTATTGAGAAAATAATTACAATACGCTTTATTGAGAAAATAATTACAATAATTTTTATGTTTAAACTTTAAACATAAAAATTAAACTTCTAATTATTATAAAAACACAACTGAATATTTTCAGTTTATTTTTTATGTATTCAAATGTCTGTTTCATATTTATGTTTTATAATTTATTTTTATATGTACTTTATTTTCGGAACTCAACTGGTCACTTGAAATTATGAAATGGATCACTCGGTGACCTGCAGGTCATAGATTACCAAGGCCTGTTCTTTAGGAATACACAGTAACTATGTGTTCCTAAATTCATTGGTGACTTCACCGGTGAAAGAAATTAGTTCCTAAATCCACCGATACAATCCATTAGTAGTGTTCCAAAATCTAACTTCTGCTCATCGGTGTCGCATCAATCTCGTCACGTGACATTCAGATGACGTCTTCGAAAATCACGTGACTCGAAAATAACCTTTGCTATGCAATCGCATTATACAGTAATTTCAAATTTTATTGTTTAATTTTCAATTAAATAGGAACGAATGAAATTTATTAAATAATTAATTCCTATGTGTTTATATAACAGTATTTTCCTTTCTTTTTAAACGAAAACACTCTCTATAATTTTTGCAGTAATAACGACATTAGTTACCGTCGTGAATTTGAATTTACTAAAAAGTCATGTTATATACAAAAATATATTTTCTTGAAAAATATCGCAATTTAATTCTAGAAAACAAACATGATAAATTATATACTAATCGCTTTCTGTATAGTATATATTTATATTTATGGAACGAATTTATTTTAATATTTATTAAAATATAAAAATGTATTGACTATATTAATTTAGATTTATTTCCTGTTTGTTTAAATTTATAAATCATGGTAGATAGAAAAATATACTATAAGCGATGTTTTATTTTATCGATTTATTGAAAAAATGACCAGTAAGATAAGAAGTATTCAGTTTTATAATTCGGTACTAGCACGACTAAATTTTGAGGCCGGAAATACTGTCACATCTGGCAGAGAAAGCAATATCAAATTTTAAATAAAAAAAACTTCGAAACACTACCTCCTTGTTTATTTTAAATAAAATAATTAAGGTGAGTAGGCCAATTTTATAGATTATAATATCGAGTTTTCGTTTAATTAAAGCTCAAATATTCAAAAATATTTTATAAATAAAATGTTTGATTTTATAACACGTAAGCTTATAATTACGAATAAATATTTTCAGGTAATTACAGTATATCAAAATTACTATTTGTCTAGTAGTAGTGATGCAGCTGCAATGCGCGACCTTTGTCATCACCATCAATTTGTCTCACTCCCGAGTTAATTTACATAAAAATATTTTTTTATTGTCGTTATTGAATAACTGTTTTCTTTCCTAAAAAAATTCATGTTTTAAATCAGTGTTTCCCAAAGTGTGGTACGCGTACCCCCAGGGGTACGGGAAGAGTTTGGTTCCAAAATTTTATGATGACAAGTTACATATAATTAACTTGGCATATTATTATTATTATTTTTTTAATGGAAGAAAGTGTCTGGATAACGAAGAACCCCTTCCCATTCTGGAAAAAAGAAAATTACTTTTGGAGACATATAATTAGAATTCCGAAACCAGCAATACCTTTAAACCAAACTGTCAAAATTTTGTTATGACAAGTTACATATAATTAACTTGGTATATTATTATTATTTTTTTTAATGGAAGAAAGTGTCTGGATAACGAGGAACCCCTTCCCATTCTGGAAAAAAGAAAATAACTTTTGGAGACATATAATTAGAATTCCGAAACCAGCAATACCTTTAAACCAAACTGTCAGGAAAATATTTTCCGAGGTAATTACCGAGAATCTAAAAATCGTAATTAATCTAAATACTTAATTGTATTTAATTAATCATAAAAATTAAACGAGTTTTGGCATAACTTTATAAAAATTTAATCGATTAGAAATAAAAGATCATTAATTAATTTTTGGGTCGATACGTTTTTCGCCTCTTCGAACGAAATTTATTTTTGCATATTTATGCGTAACGTATTTTTATTTTTGGGTCATTCATCGCGGTTGGCCATTAATAAAATTAAAATTTATAATAAAGACATTTAATTAAAAAAAAAAATGCTATGTGGAGCGATTATTGTCTTCGAATCGAGAATAAATTTCTCTTTTAACGCCGTTCGAAATGACTTGTTAACGATGTAATACGGTTAAAGCGAAACGGCATAGTTCGCGGGTAAGTTGATAAATTGTCTTTATTATTCGGAAAACAATATTATCAAATAGACAACTTTGTTTTTTTTTTTCCTGTAATATTTTTCGAAAGTACAAAAACAATTTTCGAGTGTTTATTCTTCTTTTAACTAAAGAAATCCATTGTCAATTATACAGCGACAAAGAACAAGTCATTTTACTGTTTCGTATAGGAGATTGGAGCTATTAGCTAAATTAGTCCCAATGAAACAAGCTGTCCCTCGAAAACACTTGCAGCTTTTAGAAAGTAACAACAGAAGGACTGGCCTTAGGCTCTGTCATTCATTCTGTCCATAAACCTGTCAGAGAATAAATAGCAGCACATCCATTGTCAGTCGTATTTAGGGTTTAAGCTGGCCCTACCTATTGCCGCCCTCATGCTATTGTGTGGCAGAGGGTCTACACCTCTCTGGTTGTCCGTGGTAACGGCTTCAACCTTTTCGGATGAAATATTAACATGGTCTCTTGTCGGAAGTCCATTGGTTGCAAGACAGGTGTGTTATGCTACCTGTTGTTGTATTTGTTACAATACCAGTGTAAACGTGTTTGTCTATTGTTTGTTGTCGATCTATTATTCTCGTTAAATAATATTTTTTTACGCGTAAACCATCACGCACATGATTTTTTTTACGCCACGCTTTCATTTTTACATAATTGAAACTGTTAAATACACAGTTTTCATAATACATTTTAAACACTGCTATCGTTAAAACAATGAATATGCTAAATATGAAGTGGAGTTTCTTGTGTTCTTCAAAAGTATTATTCTTACAATACAAAGATGACATTTCTTGTGTATTCAAAGTTTCGGTGTGGTGATGATCACAATTTCGGTGTTATATTCAATAATTGCTTTTGTGTTTGGTGAATAGCAGATGACAGAGCGTCAACGAAAACACGTCACTGTACCGACAAACAGATCGATAATCGATATAAAGAGCCTCATCGATAGAATTCTGCTTAATGGAAAAATTTATTTATTCAGTTTATGTAATTCTGATCTATATCGAAGATTATTATAAACTTATTTTTCTATTAAAAATCAAAAATAGTAATAAAATTTCAGCTAAAAAGTTAACAAAACACAAAGCGTGTTAACAAACTTTTAATGACACTAGTACGACACTCGTGTTAACGAATCAATCGATAATATAATTCAACAAAATTTTATTCCTTAATTAACTTTTATTCTGTAAAAAAAAAAAAAGAAAAAAAAATTGAATATTTTTGGTAACATGTCCTTGCCGAAATAATCATTATTGAACAACAAAGGCCACAAATTGTAAATCAATATCGCCGATACATTAATACAAATAAATGAATATCGACATTATAGACAGCATTTTCCGTTTTTGTGAGTTACGTTGTAGATCACAGATAATACAAACTGCTGATTTTGTGTAAATAAAAGTTGCTTGTCACTATATATTGTACGTATATAATGACAAGTAATTTTTTTATGAATTGGAAAGTGTAAACTGCTTCTAAAATAAACAATAAAAATCTGTTTATCACAGTATTTTTCTCGTATTGCTCACAATTAATGTATAGAATAAACAAAATTAGAAGAAAAAATAATTTATTTCATGTACATGCATCATGTTTAGTGGGAATTTTCAGTTGCCACATTTTATGAAACAATTTTAACTATACAAGAAGCTAACAAAGTGGATGGTACTTTTCACGTATACAACTTAATTTTTGTAAATTGTGTATAAATTTGTTTCTATATATTTTGGCAAATATATTAATTATAAAAATTAGCTTATCTCCTCGTTATGGATTCAAAACAGCTGCTCAGTATATAGTTTTCAATTTGTTAACATTGAAATTTAAAACTTAAAAAGATGTAAACAAGTTTACAACTCGAAAATTCGCCTAGTGCTAGGCCAGTAACCACTTGTTGAATCATCCCACAAAATTACATCCACTTCTGTAGTTAGAAAGCGAGAATTTCTATTAAAATCTTTTCTAATTATCAACTTTTCTTAATTATTTTGATGATCAACTTCGTTATTAAATTTGATATTGATGTCTTTCACAACAAATATGCATGGTTAAAAATGACCAGATATGTGGCACAAATTTAAAAATAATTTTTTTTTTTCTAGCAAATTAACATGGTTTCCTTTTCTAATTTAGAATATTTAAAACCTCAACGTTGTCTGAAGAGTAACGCTAATTACCTTATCTCAGTGCCTCAAGCAAAACTTGTACTTAGAAGAATTAACAGATAAGTCCTTTTGTTAGGATCAGCTATTTTTCCTTTCGACACCTATTAACAGGATTATCTTAACAGATGATATCTTAAATGTGGTAGTTTTACAGAAAAATAATTTACTAAAACTGTAGATTAGTTTCTCAAAAATTCGGGATGCATCGAAGCAAAAGAATGTGAGAATTCCGAGTGTTTTCGGTTAAAAATAATGCAAAAAAAATAGTTTTAATTAAGATTAAGACTTCAATTCTGTTGTAGAGTTTGCAAGAGAAAAAATAAATCAGTTTGAGTGCGAATACCCTGAAGACCCACCATTCCCGAATTTTACTTTTAACATAAAATTCTCGTTAAGAAGCCATTACTACTTGGTGCGACTGTAAAGTCGTTTACATTCTCAGAGGACCTATCCATCAATCAAAACGACTCTATAGATTGAAATTGGTAGCAAACGATAATAAAAACAGCTTACAGGTGAGAACAGTGTTTTATTTCTCGATTTTTGTGTCGAAACAATTCGTTCACGAACGTTTCTGGGGATGTTTACGCATGCGATTATAGTTGCGTTAATGGAGATGAATTCCGATTAATTCGAATCGATTTTTCTAATTTTCTAATCGATTTTCTTCGAAACGACAAAGGATTTTAACAGAATAGAGAAGTTTATCGGATAAGGAGGAGGAGGAGGAAGAAGAAGGGGAGAAAAAAAAGTTCATTTCAGCAAAATCGAGGCACGTTGTTGGAAATGAAGAAGTGCATGTGTGAAAATTCGAGGCGATAGAAGAGTGTCGCTTTTGTTACGACACAAAAGCGTCCACCAATGCATACATTATCTGACACTAAGGACACAAAAGGACCAGTAAGGACCTTTGACGTACTCAATAGGGAGGTTTAGTAGGGTACAGAACACAGTGGTGACCAGTATGAATGGGCGAGCGTCTTATACATAACAGCTAGCCATAATATGAGTCAGTGTTCGATAGGAAAGCCTTTTCTTTCTGCAGCTAGAATGCCTCTACGATCCAATGCCCTTCTATTCTAAATCAATCAGTATTTGGTACGGGCACAAAGCGACAATTGCCGACCGTTCGGTTCCCACCGCTAAACATTCCGCTGCCGGGGTGCACAGGTGTGCACGGGAGAACGACAATGCTCTCAGGAGGACAGATGTCGGAGCCACGCAGACTGCTACTGCTTGTGTCATAATAGGACCGAGTCTAAAGCTAAGCGATGAATGACAGTTCTCTGTGCTCGGCCTAGTCTGTTGAATAGGGGAACAATACCATCACCAAGACAAGCCTTGTAGTCGTCACTTCAACGTACATAGACACCAGTTACGCTGTTGTATCGTAGTTCCATGCGTGTTCTGTTCCTATAGACCCCCCGTCTCTTTGATTCGTTCTTTACAGTACAATACAACTGAACAGTCAGCTAAAGACTGTATTAACCTATGCACAGAATCTGTACATTTTGAATTCGCCGCTATGGAGTCGTGCCCCGTCAATGACGGAATTTTCGCCCCATTAAAGATACAGAATCGAGTTGCAAACGTTTGGAATTTTCTTAATGTCCGTATTGTGCTTCAGTTTATTCCTGACGATAAAAAGAAACCCGAAGCGAAATTATTACAAACCAACAATAAAAAATTATCGTAATTTAAAGCAAAAGCATCTCCTTGTGCGCCATATTTTATCATGGCGGATTAAATTATCAAAACAAATATAATTTTTTTTTTAATTTTCATATGCGAGTAATTTTTCCATTCAGAATTCCGAAAATTTGCTAAAATCGTAATTATTTGTATTATATTGTCGTCGTAACAGGCTCATGTAATTACCCAAACGCGTTATTGTAATATTAATTTAGTATATTAAATAATCCGAGAAGAATGAAAGGTGAACAAAGGCTGGCCATGAATGGGGACCACTTCTCAGTCATTGGACACCCCTCGACCAATGGAGAGGTCCAGCCTCGGACAGCCAATAAGGTGACTGAAACCGACTAAGAGAATTTTCTTATAAACACAACCCATACAAATTTGTGCTCACGTGTTTCCTGACCGACTTGCTGTAAAGATGGTGGACGATATCAACGGAGCTTCCAAGTCTCATATCAAACGGCCCATGAACGCGTTTATGGTATGGTCGCGTGCTCAACGTAGGAAAATAGCCGTGGAAAATCCTAAAATGCACAATTCCGAAATCAGCAAACGTCTGGGAGCAGAATGGAAAGTGCTAAAAGAAGAAGACAAACGACCATTCATAGACGAAGCGAAGAGACTGCGCGAACAACACATGAGAGATTATCCAGAATACAAATACCGTCCTCGTAGGAAGCCAAAACCTCCAACAAAGAAACAGGATTCGGCATTTACTTTTCCCATGTCATATTTGCCACCAATGGATCCGCGATACATGCCAAGTTTGACTCAAGGATACGATGTGGACAAACGTTCGTTACAGACGTCTCAAATATCGCAGTATTCGAACATGTGTTACCCATCTTCCTTCAGTTCGGATCCTATGACAAAACCGAGCTTCACACCACCGTCCATAGGTTGTTTCAAGCAAGAATTACCATCAGTAAGTTGTTCTCCTAGTTATAACTTTTATTCTAATTCGCCGTTAATGACTCACTCAACTGCCACGATATCAAACACTTCAAGTGCCTATCCTTCGTCTCCATTTGTATCGCCTTATGGTAATTACGTCAACGGACAAGATAACAGAAGAGTTTTGCCTGTGATTAATTCTCCGTTACACAGTGTTTTCTGAATGTACTTGTTACCGTTTTTACGCCTACAAATATTGCCAACGGGCAATAGTAACAGAACTGTGATAGATCAAATTTATCTATTGCTTTCTACTCCATTGTATTTATACACTCCTGCGTTGGAGCATGTACATGTTTTTTGATACAAATTTTATTTTTACCTATTATATTTGTACAGTAAACAGGAGATAATTTAAAAATTTTTTAAAGAGAATAATAAAGCAAGTTATATTCTTGTGATTTCTATGTTTTATTATTCAATAGTATAGTCATATACAACGGTTTATAAAATGTTTAACATTTTACCAAAAATTTGAATTTTAAAACTGCACAACGGTTAGTGTGTCAAAGGTGCCATAGGCACCAATTTACAGAATGTACTTTTAAAGCAGTTGTTTCAATAGCCTAAGGAAATAAAACAGTTTCGGTTTCTAATTTCCGGTTTAAACAAACACGGGGGAATCTTTACTAATTTTAGACAAAAATTCGGATTGTTTAAAAACAATAAAAATTAAACAAAACTTTTAAAAAAGAAAAATAGTTTAATGACAAATTTACAAGTTGAACCGTGTAGCTTTTATCCTTGTTCGCCAGCTTTTCTTGATCCATTTTTTATTTCTATTGAAGTCACCAGTTCAATGGCGTATTGAATCCTTTTCTTGACTTCACTAACACCAAGGAATTTAATTATGTCTACCAACGGCGGACCGTCCTGTATTAATATATATAATTATATAAAAATATGTAAAGGATAAAAATTATAGTTTTAATGTAAATTATGTGCAAAATACAGAATTAAATTCTTATCTACAATGCAAATTTTTATTATTATTATAAGCAGTTGCAGTATTCACATTTGTGCTTTTATTTTCTAGTGGTGGTGTAGATTTTCAGTTATAATCTTAATATACTAAAAATGCATTCTTCAGATTAATTATTAAATGATAAATCAAGTTTCGACTGGCAGATATAATTTTTTTCGAGAAATGTTTTCTATACAGGATCAGATAGCACAGTATAAGATAGCTACAACTTTGGCCTAACATTAACATGGAAACTCACGCTTCATTGAAAAAAATTAAAAGGATAGCACAATATAAGATAGCTACAAAGCTACAACTTTGGCCTAACATTAACATGGAAACTCACGCTTCATTGAAAAAAATTAACAAATTTGAGGAGACATCTTGCTCGGACTACATATGCATAAATTCGGCCCTGAATATATGGTAACAGAGCTTTTTCAAAAAAAGAAATTTGAAGAGACATCTTAAATATTACAGCTCGGACTACATATGCATAAATTCGGCCCTGAATATATGGTAACAGAGCTTTTTCAAAAATATCCAAATATAAAATCTGTATATTTCATGAAGAAGCTCAATAACCATATATTTAGAACGAATTTATGCGTATTGTGGTCCATATATCCAAATATAAAATCTGTATATTTCTTGAAAAATTGTATCTATCAGATGAAACCTGATTTTAATTTTTTCAAGAAATATGGGTAGATTTCATGAAGAAGCTCAATAACCATATATTTAGAACGAATTTATGCGTATTGTGGTCCATATTATGGTTGTAATGCTTAAGAGATATTCTAAAGAAGCATGAATTCTTTTGCAATGTTAGGCCTAAATTGTAGTTTGATTATCTTTTTATAATTAAATTCAATCCTGAATACCTGTATATGGTAAAAAAAACTTTTTTTAAGAAACATGCAAACGTAACCTCCACCTTTCTTGAAAAAAATTATATCTGTCAGTTGAAACCTGATTTATCTATCATTTTAATGATATAAAAATAAAGTATACGAAGAATATATATTTTAACATACTAAGATTTTCAGTTGTAATCTATAATAATAAAACACACACGTGTATGAAAAAAACCTGTCAGTTGAAACCTGATTTATCTATCATTTTAATGATATATATTCTTCGTATACTTTATTTTTATATTTTAACATACTAAGATTTTCAGTTGTAATCTATAATAATAAAACACACACGTGTATTTTTGGTAATAGTATTGTTATAGAAAATAAGGGCACAAATATGAAAACCTGATTATATCAGTTACAGGAATTGCAGTATAAAAAATATTTTTTTTTATGCTAATTTTTAAATTTTCTTTCAAAGTTTTGAATTTACAAAATTTAAAAAAATATTAAGATAAATTGTGGGGATATAGTTAAAGGGCATATAATACAACTTTATTTTCTGATTGCAGTTACATAATTCAAATTAATATAATGTGTAATTCCACAAAATCCTCAAGTTCCTATATAGTCTGTATATTAATCTGTTTGTTTTCTGCATTTCTGTAATTTTATAAGATAATAAAGTAGTTTTAAAGACTCTACAGAGCCAAAGCGGTGCAGAGAGACAGTAAAGTAGGAGAACCCACATGGTGGCACACAAGTGGTGTGATGCCCTTACATAGATAGTCTGTATATTGAAAGTGTTCTCTTTCGTTTTCAACCAATGAGAATCGAATACCGTAGTCACTGATAACACCCATAAGTTTTGTTTTTGTCTCATTTCTGAATTATCATCATTTTATTAATCACATCGCTTTATATAAATAAAAAAAAAGTATTTATGCTTACTATATACTGCATACAATAATAAAAAATCAATAAAATTAGTTTCTGAATTTTCAAAATTTTATTCTTACTGTTGCACTAAAACGTTGAAACCAACGCTTTTCTTTTTAATTACTATTATGCTGGTTAATGGGGAAAAAATGAAGCCAATATTTTCATCTTTTGATATTAAATACTGAAGCATCATATATGATTTTCTAAAGGCAAACTCTCGCTATACAGAATTATAACATTTTTTAAAATAATAATAAACTAGGAAAAATTTATGCTAAAAGTAAAGTTTTCTTTGATAATTTTCTGGTCGAGAAATCAGGATGAGAAAATTATGTAAGAAATTTCTATAAGTCTTGATTTAAAAGATTGAAAACATTAAGATGATATCCATAAAAAATTGGATTTATAGTTTTTTTTTTGGATTTGTATGGTAATATTATATAATATTATACTAATTGAAAAGCATTATTAAGTGTTGTTCCTTTATGTCAAATTTTTATCATCTATGGGAAACAGTTTTTCGCTTCTTTAGTGAATTTAACAACTTACCAATAAGCTTAACTATTAAGTTTATCCATTTACATAGTAGAACAAGTAAAATTCCGCAGTCTCTTAGTAATCTCTAATTAGACAGCTCACCCATTCGGTGCAAAATTGAAACTTCTAAATATATTCAGCTTTTTTCTTTAAAGCCTACAACTCTGTGCAAAATTTGAATATTGGTAATTTTGCAGTGAATATATTTAGAAGTTTCAATTTTGCACCGAATGGGTGAGCTTTTTTCTTTAAAGCCTACAACTCTGTGCAAAATTTGAATATTGGTAATTTTGCAGTGCATCATCATCATCATGTTACTAATTTTTTCCAGTAAAGAAAATTACTCTCCCCCCAAAAAAATGCCAAAAATGGGCAATTTCTTTAAAAATTGCTAGAATTCAAAAATATCAAAGTAATTTTATTTACTTACAAAAATTTCAATGAATAGTTGAAAAAATGGGTATGTGGATAATCCCAAAAAAAATGCAAAAAATGGACAATTTCTTTAAAAATTGCTAGAATTCAAAAATATCAAAGAAATTTTATTTACTTACAAAAATTTCAATGAATAGTTGAAAAAATGGGTATGTGGAAAATCATCAGGATAATATTATACAGTGAAACCCCGATTTTGAAACTTTTTGGGGACCGGCCCGAAAAGTCGAACGTAATCATCAGGATAATATTATACTATATTTACTTGTACTATTATTATTTTTGTTTCGTTATAAATGATTATATCAATCAAATTTACAAGTACCTTCCATAAGGATATTTGAATAAAAAGAACTATTTCATGAATTTAAATTATAAAACAGAAAAATTAATTTATTATTTTTGTTTCTTTGTACAATATTTAGAAATGATGATTTATGTAAATTTTCAGTTTACTGTCATTATTATACAGTATTTTAAAACAACAAAATCAAAAATAAAATCAGAACTACAACTGAAATCTTCATTTCTATAATCAATTTTTTATTTCATTCTATTGTGATTAATGCCTTTACTATATTTAATATTATCATCGATGATTTTACTATATGTAATCTGATTTTCCTCACTAAATTTTTAATACACTGATTATCTATAAATCTTTTATTTAACACAACATTTTTAATTAACCTAATTTCAATTATTTATTTAGTATAATATTTATAGCAATTTTTTTTAAGTAAATAATTCTTGTTTTGTGAAAACTCGATTTGGATGAATCTGATTGGAACTTGCCAATAGGTCAAAAATTGAAAAATATGAGAAAAATGATATACTGATGATATAAATGACTATTTATATTATCCTATAGAGCAGTGGTTCCCAACCTTTTTTGTTACCATACCCCCTTGGCTTTTAGTAAATTATCCAGTACCCCATATGCATGTGCAGGAGGTGCAAGTGCTGTAGAAGTGAGCCTCAAGGGGCACCAATCTGGCAATTTCACTAGTTATCTTGAATGTTAACTAGGCATTTTGAGTTATTCGACCTTGCAGTAAGAAAAAAGTCTATGCAATGTCACTGGAATAGCCTGGATATGTTGATGATAATTATTTTTGGAATATGATAAGAGCATAATATACAATACTTCTGAAATGTTATCTTACACCCCTGGTTGGAAGCCACTGCTATAGTCATTTCAATATAATTAAACATATTTCTGCTACATAGTGCTGTGTTTATTTTTTCCTCTTTCTTACACCCCTGGTTGGAAGCCACTGCTATAGAGAGTCATTTCAATATAATTAAACATATTTCTGCTACATAGTGCTGTGTTTATTTTTTCCTCCTACTTATATTGATAATAGCAGTTCTGTACATCGCATTCTGAGAGTCATTTCTTTTGTTATTTTCTATAATGAGTATCTACAATTGTACAAAAAACATTTAAATGAAATTCATAAAATAAAGAAAATAAAAATTAAATTGAATTAAAATGAACTACACATTACAGTAGGAATTACTGCGACAATGCCATGAATTAGTTCACTTGACATAATTTGAAATGAGAGATGAAATAAAGATAAATTAATAGTTTTTTTTTTTTAATTTTTAGTTTTTAAAATTGCAAGAAAATTTTGGATCTATACATTTTATTTGTATAAATTTAAAAATTTTCAGGATGCAATTTGAAAATTTATATTTTCATAAATGAAAATTAGATGTAAAAGTACATTTACTGCATTTTATGAAAGTTCATGCAAATCGACTGATGATACTATCATGGTTAATCATTTTCTATGTTCTATAAAATTATCATCATAAAATAAATCATTACAGATTGATGATATTAAATAAAATAATTTATAGATAGGAAATTAATTTTAAATGCACATCATTTCATAATTCCTCATTTTTAAAAATGCTTTGTTATATTTTATTGCTGAATATTTAAAAAAATACATAATAATATATATATATATAAAATTTTTGTTCTTCAGAATTTATGTATCCTCTCAAGACTTGATATTGATTTATTTTCTTAAATCATCAACCAAGTAGCTGCATTTATATTGTAACTTTTTAGTATCATACTTATCCAATCAAAAATATCATATGTAAAAAAAATATTTATTTTTTAAACGAAAACTGTTTTTCTGAGAAAAACATTCTAAAAATTCTGACAATAAAATATTATTAAATATTAATATAATCTAGTTGAGACTTTTACTTGAACATAAGTAATGTATGAAATAACTGATTTCAACCAAATTTGATATTTAGATAAATGATATGACTTGTTGAAAAATTCATGATAAAAGAATTCCCTACTCTATTTTGGCCTACTAGGCTGAAATTTTCAATGGAACTTAAGTGATCTAAGAAATATTTGCATCTCAAATTTTATCAGTCGAATGATGAGATATGAGACATGAATGTGAAAAAAGATGAAGAAAACCTAAATATATATATAAAATTTTTGTTCTTCAGAATTTATGTATCCTCCCAAGACTTGATACTGATTTATTTTTTTAAATCATCAAACAAGTAGCTGCATTTAAATTGTAACTTTTTAGTAAAAAAGTCAAGATAAACGTAAACAGCACTAATCGCAGTTGAGTAAAATAAAACACATTTATTTAAAATATTACAAACGTTTTTCCGTTTGTGATATTTTAAATAAATGTGTTTTATTTTACTCAACTGCGATTAGTGCTGTTTACGTTTATCTTGACTTAATTACCGAGTATAAGCAGTTTTCCAGTTTTATTATGTTTTAGTAAAAAAGATGAAGAAAACCTAAATTTTTCCACCAAGTTTTATTTTTAAATTACTCTAATTCTTTATTTGGATTTAAAGCTTAAATTTTGATAACTAATAACTTATTTGAATACTTTTCTCAAATATAAATGTCAGATTAATAATTACTTTAGAATGAAAGTTATAGAAAGTTTAATTTTACCAAAATGATTCCTGTAATAAGAATTGGTGATTACTGAATATCTTTTGTAAATAATTATAAAACTTATTGATATAATGATTAAAATAGAGTAAGGTTAATAATTAAAACATTTCTATTTTTATACTGTAGATGATATTATTGAAAAGACGAAAAAAAAAAATGTCTGAGGCAATCACTAAGTCCTCACAAAATGGGAGTTGAGCCTTAAAACTGCAGCAGTATGTGGCCCTTGCAAAACTAAATAAGGCCAAAATTTGCTTACATTTTGAGGTCTTGACAATAATTTATTTTTATTATTCAGATTTTTGATTGAAGTTGGGTATTACTGGAAATTATTAGGGAAAGTTTAAGGATGGAATACAATTAAGGTTTAGGAATAACAACTCCCAAGATGAACTGCAAGATTCTAAAGATGTGCATTCAACATGTGACATCACTGAATGAGAATGAGAAAGACACGCTATTAATTTCATCAATCTTTTTATAATAATAATAATAATAATAATACATTTGTTGACATATACCTATGGCAACAATAATTTACAGAAATTTATCAATAGCTTCAAGTTGACTATAAGTGTTACAATATCAATATAATCAAAATCAGATAATATTTTTTTCAAGAAATTTTCATTATCAGTAATTTTTGATTCATTTCTATAGAAGAGCAGTCTCAAATGGGCTGCACATAGCACTTGAAATTTTTTTTGTGATTTGTATCACATTACTCTAATTGCAAGAACCTATAGAAGATCTAAAAAAAAATCAACTATTTTTCATGAAATATTTGAAAATTACTAAACTTTAAAGTCTTTTAATAAACTGTTGAAATTCAATAAAACATCGCAGATTTGTAAATTAGAAGTGAAAGATCTATATTGAAAAAATTCTTATCATTTTACAAAAGGCTTTATAATTTTGAACATAAAATGATTGCATTAAGGAAATTGATTATTTTAGCTATTTATGTATTAATCTTTCAGATTATTTAACTCATAAAAATTTTTCCTTGTAATTTTAAATGTAGCCTCCAACCAACCAAAGATCTAAAGGGATCCTTTGAAGAGAGTATGAAACTTCTGCTATTGAAGCTATTGATTCACTGTCATTTTACTTAACAGTATAAAAACTTAGCAGATTCGATACATTCTAAGCTTGTATTACTGAAGATGGCTTTATTAAGTCGAAAAATCTTTAGCAAGTATTAAACATGATTTTTTTGCTTGAACATGTGCTGATGTCTAATTAATTAATTAATTAAAACTTTATTTTACAATCTATAGTTGTATTAATTATTATATTTATATACATTATTGAAAAGGATCATAGTAGTTTTAACCCTTGACAATGAAATATTTTGCTCATAATCAAGGGCTGAAACTGCAATTTTTTTTATCATACATACATTCTTTATTGATGGATATAGGCTTTCTGTTATAACTAAAATTTATACAATACATTAAAGAAATTCAATTTACCTTTTCATTGCTCAAAATTTTTCTCATTAATATCATACAGTCATTAATATTTACAGATTGCTGATTACAAATATTGTTAAATATAGATAAAATCCTTTCTTTTTCAATTTCTTCATTTTCATCGGAAAAATATTTTAACATTAACTCTAAAACAATAACTGAAAATAATAAAAATATATTAATTCATTTTTTCAAACAAAGTGAAAATTTTCATAGTGTATAAATCACACATACACACACTTTTAATATATATATAAGTTAAACTGGATAAAAGAATTAAATTCATCATCAATTTTCATAAAAATAATAAACTGAAAATTTTCATAGTGTATAAAACACACATACACACACTTTTAATATATATAAGTTAAACTGGATAAAAGAATTAAATTCATCATCAATTTTCATAAAAATAAACTAACAGACTGATGACTCAATTATATGAAGATATCCAGTAATTTGAAATTTATCTAATTATTAATATTCCTGATTCTCTGATGAATCTCAATAACATAAGTAAATTTCATTTATATCAAATATTATTTACATGAAATATTTTCTTTAAACATGTTATCATATTGGTATTAATCTGATTTCTGTCAATTTCAATCATTTTCTATCAATTTCATTAACTTTTAATCCTCTGAGTAGCAATATTATATGTGAATTTCATTTAAATTAGATAATTTCATAGAAGATATTTTAATAACCAAAAACTGCTACAACTATTCACATTGAGATAATTACTCAAACTCTTATTAAAAAAAAAAAAAGCTAAATATCTATTCCCACCAATTCTGACACATCAACAGCAACAGATTTTTGTTACTATTAAAGGTTTGAATAATTATATATTAAAACCAAAAACTGCTACAACTAATCACATTGAGATAATTACTCAAACTCTTATTAAAAAAAAAAGCTAAATATCTATTCCCACCAATACTGACACATCAACAGCAACAGATTTTTGTTACTATTAAAGGTTTGAATAATTATATATTGCAGTTATTTGAAATTTATTATTCTTTGATGTTTAATTACAAAAATTTTCTAAATATTGTAAATTTTTTATAAAATTTAATATACATTATTTATTGGCATTTTTTATCATCAATAATATAAATTCATGCTAGAATGGTATTTTTTATTTTTTTTAGATCATAAATTAACACATTAATATGGTGATTAATTTATACATAGGCAAATTTAGATAATTGTCTAGAGAGAGAAAAATAATGCAACATTTAAAAATTGATAATTTTTTTAATGGTAAATATTATTGTAAATACAATAGAAAACTTTTAAAAATATTAGATTCAAATTAGTATGAAAATTTATTTCATTTTGTGAAGTAATAATTTAATGAAGGAAAACTGAAATAATTCATACACTTTGATTTTAAAGCTTTAAGTTCAATATTAGGCGTACTTTACTTCTCTTTAGAGTGCTTCACTAATATACACTTTTAAATTATATTCATGTTTATTATTTTTGGTGCTTGCCTTGCTCTTAAGGCAGTTTCAGCAGTGATGTGCACATTAGTCGAATTGAACAAGTCAATTTGTGCCATTTAATTGCCAGCACCCACTTTGTTTTTAGTCTAAAACTAGCCACTTAATAAATGATACAGTAAATGTATTTTTAGGTTTCTATATGCATTGGCATGTGAAAAAACACTGATTTTTTTAAGACAACATTTGGTTTATGGCAGTTGTCTTAAGCATGTAATTTGTCATATTAGTAAAGTATGCCTGCACAATATGACAATGATTTTATGAAATCAAAAACCAATGGGAAATTTTTAAATTGGAATAAATTAAAACTGTTAAGTAAAAATTCATAAAATGGCAAACCAATAAACGAATTACCTTTTATGAAATGAAGATGCTTGTATTTAATAGTATTAATGTTTATAATCTGAATATTTGCTTGATGATGATATACAGGTAGTCCTCGACTTATGACAGGGTTCCATTCCAATATCTCTGTCAAAGTCAATTCTGACGTAAGTCAAGGACTTTTTTAATTCTTGATTTGTTTGTTTTTCTTTTTTAATATCTTCATAAATTAGATTTTTATTTAACTTAAAACAGTTAAACTTAAAGCTTTCCACATCTTTTTTTATGTTAGAATTTTTACCAGTAGTATTATTTTTCTTACTGGACATGACAGAGTTACGACAAGATACAATAATAAAGCTTTGCTTGCCAACTAATGGCAATTTTGTGATTTTATACAAAAGCAATGTGATATATATATATATATATGGCAAAGTTGAATTAAAAAATTTTTAGTAATAATTTTTAGCTGTCACAAATGTGAATCATCATAAGTCGAGGACTACCTGTAATCTTTTCACTTCCTCAAAATTGATTGAATATCAGCTATTATTATTAATAAAATATAATATATAGATGTCTGTTGAAACAGTGTCAATAACAATATCAAATTTGCATTAAATCAAAAATAACTTCATACAAGAACTCTAATCAAAGAAATAAAAATTTTTTAAGCTGTAAAACATTTTTGATCATATGCAAGACCATCATCAGTACAGCCCAAAATATTTTAAATCCCTAATAATCCTAATTAAATAAATTTATATTTTAACTATAAAGATTAATGATATTTCTTAAAACGATTTATCTTTCTTGAATTAAAAAATGTATTATTTGATATTATGTTTAGTTATTTGCAAAGATTAAAAATATCAATATACTTTTAATATAATAAATAAATTACTCATAAGATTAACTTATTAAATAGCATCAAAAAAAGGAATTTTTCAAAAATCTTTACCAAAAAAAATTTAATCCACTAATATTTATCTTAAGTCAATAATAATTTCCATTAAGTAATAAATTTTTGTGATGTAATTGAAAAAATTATTTAAATTATTATCCAAAATACATTTAAGATTCTACAGAGATTCAAACCTAAATTAGATCCAAGTTGAGATGGAATATCTGTAAGTTGCAAATCCGGTTGGCACCATAAAAATAAATTTTTAGTTTCTGTTAGTTCAGGCAATCTTGAAATTCTCTTTTCCTGAAAGTTAATATATTAATTATTTATTTCAATAAAAATTGCTTATTAAAACATATCAATAAAATTTTATATAAAAAAAAAAGATTTTATAAACAGATTAAAAGCTATTAATCCTTTGTTAGTTCTTTGCTATTAGTAACTTCATGATGATATTGTTGAAGTCTTACAAATTTAAATTTAAATGACAAATAATTTATAACAGAACTTTTCATTGATACAATATAAATGAATTCATTTAATGTGAATTAATCATTTTATATTGAACCATGGATGATAAGAATTATATAATAGAAAGGTGATGCTATTATTTTGTTTGGTTGGTTAGGTAAGTTAAGCTGCCATACTGCACGAGGGATATACTGTATCTGGCGGCGGCTACTTGTAGAGCCCATCACAGGCTGGCCAACCAGATGGTTGAAGGATGGGGTTCAACAGGCCAGGCCCAGATCTCACCTGAAAAACTGGAGGTGTGGGACCTGAATTTGAACCCGGCTCCTCCAAGGTGGTAAGCCAAAACTTTACCATCCGGCCAACATTTTTTGTTTAACTACTTAATGCCAGAATTTTGATAAGTTTAAAAAAATTGAAAAAGGTATTTTTTTACTCTTATTTTGTGTAGAAATCATACTAGATAATTGATATTTGATTATGTGAGATATTTTTTATTTTGTGGGTTTGTATCAAATAGCATTAGGCAATACTTCAAAAGAAAAAAGTCAGCACTTTCTGATAATTTATTTCAAAAGGAAAAATTCAGCACTTTTCTGATAATTTACAAAATAAATTATAGAGGGCACTATTATTCAGGTATTTCATTTGTTTGGTATGTATTACATATGACACAATAGTCAATTGGTAGAAAAAATAAATATATTAATAATAATAAGGGGTTAAAGGGGTTGTTATGTATATGATTTGTAGACGTTAAGTGGTTAAAAATATAGTTTTGTGAATTTGTAGAGTAACAGAAAAGACTTTCAAGTTTATCTATCTGTTTACAAAAGACTTTTTAATTTTTTTACATTAATTTTTAGAAATTTATCTCCATATGATAAAATATATTTTATTCTAACTTAAATATTTTTCATATTTTTTAGAAAGAAAAATGACTGTTACTTTCTGGTACAGCAATACCTCGCATAGTCCAGTTAATTGGTTCCTCTTTCTTACCGGACTAATTGAAACTGGACTATTCGAGGTACGTAACCTATGGGAAAAATTATAATTGGTTCCAAGAAATTTTCGACTTGCTCATGTTTTTTTTTTAATTCATAAATTCTTACATTATTATTTCATAAGCATCTTGCTCATGTTTTTTTTTAAATCATAAATTCTTACATTATTATTTCATACGCATTAAACATTAAAATCTTTTATAAAGATTTATAATAGACAGAAGGTGATCCAAGCCCATAAAGACGAATAGATAAAGAGGGCTCGCCCAGTAGATGAACACATTCGCTTTCTCCAACTCGGCTGCTTGGCGCCATTACAAACCCAGAGCAGTGCTCTGCGTAAAGGCGGATTCCACTTGAACTGGGCTCCGCAAGCTGATGAGTCGCAAATGCCGATATGCCCAATATTCATTCCCATTCAATGATTTAATTAAGCGTTTGCAGTAAACAACTGCCGACATTGCACTTGAGAGGCAGGCACTATAACAAACGTTATTCAGATAAATTTGGCAACAGTGGAGCAGCCACCTGCTTGTCTCAGCTTATCACATTGGCTATTTGAGTCATATATAGGTGGTAAGTAGTAAGCACACTTACGTGGAGCAGCCACCTGCTTGCCTCAGCTTATCACATTGGCTATTTGAGTCATATATAGGTGGTAAGTAGTAAGCACACTTACATTTCATATTTATTCTAAAAAAATAAAATAAATTAAAAATTTTTTATTAACAATTACAATCTGGACTATAGTGAAACCCAGACTATTTGAAACCAAACTATGCAAAGTATTGCTGTAGTTACCATATGTGTATTAACTGAACAAAACATGCAACTGTGGAAATAACTAATTCCTTATTTTCCGAATTGATTAAGTTGAAGAATTAAAATATAAATAATCAAAATCATCTTGAATGTGATAAAAAGCTATTAAATAGTTCTGTAATCTTATCAATACAATACTAATATAGTTATGTAATTATTATCTACTAGGTGACATATTCAGTACTGTCTTGGTAATATTTAAATGAAATTAATTTATACACTAATTTGTAAAAATAATAATCTAAGTATATTACCTTCTAAAAGTTGTAAGAGGCATGCAAGTAAGCTATATGCTACTTCTGCTTTAATACTGAGAGTATCTCGTGAAAGTGATAAAATAAAAATCTTAATAAAATTTTTTTTAAAGGGAAACTTCAGAAGATTGAATTTTTGCTATTTTTAAATGGATGAATTTACAAGGTTAATTAATTTTTTTTTTAATTTAACTTTAATGGTCTTATCATTCTATTAAATTTTATAAAAATCAAATATTTCAAACATTATTAAGGAGAAATCTTTTTAAATACAATATTTGCCATTTTAAAATAGTTTCAGATAAATATTGCATTAATAGTTTATATTGTTGCAACAAAGTACTATTACTTCACTGTACCAAAAGTCTGATTATGGATTTCTATCTCTGGTACACATCTTTAGGCCACAAAAATCATATCAAAGCATGGTGCTTTTCTTTGAAGCATATAGAAAGCAGAATGCCATGTTAATTCATCTATGACACTATTTATGACTAATCAATGTTATATGTTGAAACGATGATTTTTACACATGTACATTGGAGAGTGTTCATATTAAAATAAATATCTTAAACCAGCATTTCAAATACTGAAATTGCAATTTTGAAATTAAACAATTAAATGAAATTGTTAAAATAGCTCAATATTAGAATTTAATAAAAGCCACTTAAATTTCTTTTTTCTTATTATTTACAAAATAAATATAAATTTAATCATGTGCACTACTATCAAATTTTAAATCCCATTTTTATTTAAAGTTTCTTAATTATATAAGCTAAAATTTATTGTATTAGTATTAAAAAACAATAAAAATTATTATATATTAAATTGTTAGAAAAAGTAAATCTTTTAGAAAATACTAATTTTATTTATTTTATAATTTTATAAAATTATTTCAATAAATTTGAATAAGGCTCATAATATAATTTTAGATAAAAT
>AYEL01088754.1:0-15595 GCA_000484575.1 Olivierus martensii
TCACATCTTTCTTCAAGGTCATTTTTCTCCATAATGGCTAGCCATTGGCCTCTAGTCTTTTACTGTGTTTTAGTACTAGTCAAGAACTCTTACAGAAATAAATTTAGTTTCATTCCGTTTTCCGGCCCTCGCTCCCTCTCCTTGTAAGACACATACAAAAGTAATAACAAATAGCTTTATCGAAATGAAACAACAAAATAAGTTAGTAATGAAACTTGTTTATTTATCCAAAATAACAATATATTTATTAACCAGAAATAATAAATAATCTTAAAGAATAATTTATTCCATTACCTTCATACTCCAATACAAAAAAGCAATCAATTGTCAATATCACAAGAGAGAATTGAAAGTCATTAGCACAGTATATCATTCTAGATTATATGTCACTTTTTATAGCTTACAAGTTCTGTGCTGGACTCATTTACATATATTTAACATACAATAATAAGCTTAAATAACAAACTAAAAAATTTTTTATTATAAAGTACTTTTGAATGTTAACCCCAGTGCTGGATTAGGGTGAGGTGAGCGAGACAGTCGCCTAGAATGAAAATTATGAGAGGATGCAAAAATGCATTTGCTATTTCACATATAAGCTTAATTATATTTATCTTAAAATACACACAGCACTCTACGCAGTTTCGGTTATCTAAGCCTTTAATACCTTACAAAGTCTTAGTACAAACGTTTTCGGTGCTCTCTGGCACCCTCCTCAAGTACACTATTCGTTTGTAACAACATTTTTAAAGAAACCACATTCTTAGAACGTATACAGTTCTTTTTTTAAACTTCAAAAACCAACAATAATTCTATCGAATTTCACAATAACCCATTACTCTTTTTAAAATTCAAATTGTGCTATAAGCTTATATATATCACTGCTCAAAAGTTCAATATAACACAAAAATAGTCTCTAATACATTTCCTGTATTATTCTTTTCTACACCTATTCTCCTTTCCGTTTTTCTAGCCACTCAATGTTAAATCTTGTCTATAACTTCATACTATTCAATTTCATCCCCTCTTTGTTCTCCTTGTCTTATCTCTTTTAGTTTCATTTCCTCATTAGATAACCGAAACTGCGTAGAGTGCTGTGTGTATTTTATGATTACAGAAGGTATAGCAGTTGGTAAAAAGATAATTTACATGTGGAATGGAGCTGAGCCAGCACCAAGTGAACCAGATCAGAAAAGATTTTCTTAGAACAGGATTAAAAAAAGTTAAAGCAGAAGAAAAATTATTATTTTTGAAGGAGTGTAAATTAAATGGAGTACTCCCGATGTCTATTTTTAGAATTAGATTGCCAATAAAATCAAAAGCAGTGCTGTATAATACGAAGCAAATATGTTTTAAATCAGCTTTAACGGATGCAAAAAAAAGTTTTTACAAACTAAGAGGAATACACAAAGAGATTAGAATGAAATGCGAACAAGCAGGATTGTCTGGGGTCATTGATTATGGCAATAGAAGGATAACTACAATGAAAGAAAGCCTTAGAAAGAAATATATCAAAAAATTAAAGTGGGTATTCAAGTGGCAAATTAAAGGAAAGAAAGTTGCGAATTTTAAGTTGGAGGACGTAATAACGATAATTGGAGATATACAGATCCCGGCGTTTGTGGAGGAAGTTTTTAAAAAAGGCCCGGCTTGTGCATTATTAAAGGATACGTTGATAACGGACAACATCCCAATTGTAGAGAATTTATTAAGAAATCAGAGCGAACTAGAAAGGGAGAAATTGAGATGGGATTTCATAAGACAAAAGACATCAACTAGAAGAAAGTGGAAAGAAGAGGAAATTAGAAAAGAATTTATGCAGATAAAGAAGGTTAACTCATAAACTCAAATATAATACGTTAGATAATAAGGAAATAACGATAAATAATAAAGTGCATAATAAAATAAAATAGGATATGTCAAAGTTAACTTCCTCACATGTTTTATTACGTTTTTAGTATTTTTTACGTTTTTCTGACCTGTGTGAACAAGCTTAGAGGTTTTGAATTGTTCGGATTTATGATTTACATATTGTAATTATTATTTTTATTTTCTATTTCTAATTTTATCATCATTATTATTATTTTACATTTCTGACAAATAATTTGTTTTATGTAACCTTTTGCTGTAAGTGACCGAAACAGATATTCTGTCATGGCAGGGTAATTTAACTCATGTCACCGACCATCTGTGTTATCTGACTAGTGTAAACAAGTTTAAAGGTTTTAAATTTTTTCGGGTTTATGCCTTTGTTTTTACGTATTGGATTTATTGTTTTATTTTTAATCATGTTTTATGATATTTTTAGCAATTTTTTTTACGTTTTTCTGACCTGTGTGAACAAGCTTAAAGGTTTTTGAACTGTTTGGGTTTATGATTGTAATTTTTATTTTTTATTTCTATTTTTATCATTTTTATGTATGTATGTAATTATTATTTTACGTTTCTGATAAATAATTTGTTTTATGTAACCTTTTTCTGTAAATGACTGAAACAGATGCTCTGTAGTGGCAGGGCAATAATTTAACTTGTGTCACCAATCATCCGTGTTCTCTGACCTATGTAAACAAACCTGGAGAAATCTCCTGGCTCTCTGTATAGGGGTTGACATTAGCTGACGAAGACCAGTGGAGAATGGTCGAAAACATTCCTTTGTGAAATAAAGGTTTATTTCTGCTTAGTGCTTGGTTTTTCTCTTTACTCTTATTAGTTGCAGAATGTCTACGGCTTTAACAATTAGTACAATTCAATTATCTGAATTTAGTTATTCTATACAACTGCCTACCTAATTGTATTAAAATTCATAGTGAATGTGGTGTCCTTTTAAGTTCGATGTCTGTTGGCATAAGGCAACAATTTCTGATTCGTTTCAATATTAATACCACACATAATAATATGTCCTGCATTTAAAACTGCATCATCTTCAATTGATGGCCTTGACCCCTCTCCAACATTCATCAAAATATCATAAAAACTGATAAGTGGCAGCATTTTTACTGATACACTGAACACTGAAAAATTTTCCAATAAAATCAAATCAGAAATCCGTAAATCAAACACAGCAAACAAATATCCCGGTTTTGTTGACCATATTGTTTTGATTTGCAGTGCCATCTGTATTTCATTTCTCTCACGATACAGTTAAGTTGATACAGTTTTTAACTAAGCAGTCACCTATTATTCTATAATTAAATTACACTGCTTGCTATTTCTTAGAATAAAAATCTTACCATTATTCTATATCAGTGTTTCTAATCTTTTTGCTCAGAGAATGCCTTTCAACAAAAAATTTACATACCTTAGCTCCATTAGCAATACTTCATAATTTTATCCAAATCAAATAATAATCAAACAGGCCCATTATCAGCTGATAAACAGATGATCAGACAACAGATAAATCTAATTTATAAATCCTTTATTCTATTTGGGAATGAAGAGTCAAAAATAGCTTAATTTATTAAAAAGATAAACTAGCTTATGGCAGTGGTTTCCAAACTTTTTATATCTGTGCCCCCTGTTTTCATAAAAAATTGGCATGTCCCCTCATTTTCATAATAGTCTAATTTTTAAATACCTTCTACTTAAAATTTAATATTACAAGACATTATATCATATTTTGTATAAATAAAGTTCTTATACATAAAAAACATATTATGGTGTAATAATTTCTAATACAATTAAACAAAGATTAGAAAAGAAAAAAAATGCAAAAATAGAATATGTGTTTAACATAGCATAATATTTAATGTAATGGGTGAGCTTGTTTATTGGGGTGTTTTATGGGTCTTGACGTATGCGAAGAATCTCGGGGAAGATGGGTTAGGTATTCTTTTGATTTTCATAAAGTATGGTATGCCCTGTTTTTTCAAGATATTGTGTAGCCTTCTGTCTAGTGCATCCGTTGGATCTTAGATTTTCTGCTCCTGATTCTAGTATATAATTCAGTAGGTAATAATCGTAAGTTCTTTTTTCCAGGATCACTACCTTCCTTGTTTTGTCATCTCTAGTCAAAGTTAAATCATTCTGAAGCATCCAGTCCTGAGCTTTCTTTATTAAGGTTCTTTGCGCTTTTGTTTCAACTATGTCGCTTCTGTTCTTTTTCCTCTGGTTTTTATTTCTTCAATTATCCTCCATCTACTTCTTCCTTTTTCCAGATCTCCTAGATTCTTTATCAGCCTTTCAAAAGGTGGTATTAAGTCCTCATAACTGCTTACTGTCCTAATTGCACAGGAGGGACCTTTCTTAAGGATATCTTGCACAAATTCCGGCATGTGATGTTACTTACTACGGTGGCAACATCCTCTAATTTAAGGGATTTTTTACATAATGCCTTTCTTGAGCTGCCCTTTTAATAACCATTTTAACTTTTTAATGTACTTCACTTTAAGTCTTTGTTTCAGTCTTCCAACTTCTTGTTCTCATTTAGCGATGGCATCATTCGAATTCTGGGGATTAAGGGACATGATCTTTATTGAGAAGTCAGACTTTTCTTTGCTTAAATCATATACCTTTCTCCTTACGTCCGTGATTGCTGCTTTAAGGCATATCCGTTTTGTGTTCATTAAAATCTTCTTGGATTTAACGGGCAGCTTAATATTGAAAATAGACTTCGGAAATACCGCATTTAGCTTGCACTGCTGGAGGAACTCCAAAGTTTCCTGTGCTCTGACTAACTTGTTCCATGTTGTTCTCAGTTCCTTAAGGTATTGCATTTTGAAATAGCTGGCTTGGCTATTCAAGACCTTTGTCTCTGTGAAAAATACTGCTATTTTTACGGTACTTATCTGTAAAAAATTGAGGTAACTCAAAGCACTATTAAGCAGACCAAATATTCAAAAAAATTCTAAACAACTTTTATTTTAAGAGTAGCGCTTTCGGCATAAGTGCCATCGTCAGCTCTCACAAAAGTTTGAATGTTCTTTTTACAAATGAGAACATTAAGTTCAAATGAGTAACATACACTACTATAATTCTAAGAATGCAGAGTTCAAAATGGTTAAATATTAGAATTGTTCTTTTCTTTCCTCGTTTTGCACATGCTTCTGATTTAAACCAATAAACAAGTTTTCAGGAAACTTGTTTATTGGTTTAAATTCTCGCAAATCGGGGTATGATTGAAGATATCGCTACTCGCCATTCTTTTTCAATCACTAAACAAGATCAATATTTTGTCTTTAAAATAGTTACAACAGAAAGTTTCTGGATACATGAATATGTGTACTGTATTTATAACCCTGTTGCCAATTAATTTTTTCCGACACCAATTTGAAGTCGTTTTTTGCTTGTTTGTTTCAAAAATGATATTTTTATTTAATTATTACACACCCCCCTTGCCATAGACTCGCACCCCCTAGATGGGTGCACCCCACAGTTTGAAAAAAAATGGCGTATGGAATACGTAAAATGATGATATTGACAGTAAAATTGTGCCCAAGTACAGTAGATCTGACTAAAATATAGTCGATTCTGCTTAATTAGGACACATTGGGACTAATCCATTTTGGCCCAATTAAACTGTTGCCGCAATTAAATGAACTAATAATAAATTCTAAAATAAAATATGTAATACATAGATAAATAAATAATAGGTAAAAAATATAATAATTAGGTCCCTATTTTAATGCTTTGTTAAATCAAAATACAGAAAATATTTGTATTATAGTGAAGAAAAAATAATACATACATGATATATTTTACAATTTCAAATTTTAATTCTGCAAAAATGCATCAAGTGTAGTCTATCTTTTGATTTTGGTATACCAGTTATATCAGCAAGTCTACAATGTCTTGTATTAAATAGCTGACTTTTAATTTTATCCAGCAAAGCAATTTTACTTGAAAGTATAACTCCTTTTCTTGCATTCTCGGCAAGATTTAAAAATTTTAATAAATTGACACTGTAAATGAATATCGCTAAGGTACTTTTAGATTACGGCGAGAAAAACTCAGCTAATTATGATGTCCTCTGATTGTTTGCTTACATTAATTATATTTTAAAATATAACAAAAATTTTAGATTACGGCGAGAAAAACTCAGTTAATTATGATGTCCTCTGATTGTTTGCTTACATTAATTATATTTTAAAATATAACGAAAAGTTTATATAATAAAGTAATTTTTGTGTTAGCTCTAGTCAGTCAAACAAGTAATTTGTAGACAATTGTATATGTTACAGGACAAACCCGAATTCAAGAAATACTAGAATTTTCTAGTCAAAATGAGAACGTCTTAACACTTATCAGACGTTCTAGTATTTCCTAGGATCAACTCGAAATGCCGAACATTTCTTATTCGAAGTCCGGAATTTCTAGTTTTTCCTAGTCAAAACCCGAAGTGGCAAACAGTTAAACCAAAAGTCTTCATTTCTTATGTATTCCTGCTCAGAGTTCGATATTTGCTCTTCATTTCTTATGTATTCCCGCTCAGAATTCGATATTTGCCAGCAGATCTTCATTTCTCATATGTATTCCTGCTCATAGATCGATATTTGACAGCACAAATTTCTTTCTTTAAAAAATATTCACAAAGATAAACAAATCTCATTGAGGAAAGCTGCAATCTGTGCCAGTGGAAGCGCACAGGGCTAAACCTGCTTTCAATGCATGAAGCATTGTGTATCTAAATTATGTTTGTGCAAAAGAATAACATTTTGTGTAATTCTAAATGCCACAAAAACCTACCTTTCAAAAATAAATAAGAGGTACCTAGTCGTGTTTTTATTTTTGTATTTATGGTAATACCATGAATACAAAACTTCCTGATTATTTAACTAAAAACATGAATTAATTATAAACATTATTATACTGAACATAATGCATATTTTTATTATTTGATAGAAAATAACAATTTCATTGTTATTTTCTGTTGAGAAAATGAAATAAGACGAATTGAATCAGAGCTGACTCTCATTCATTATTACATGGTTGACTTTAAAGAACCATGTAATAATGAATACAAGAATTTCAATGCATGAAGAATATTTTTTATGGACAAATATTTTAATATTTTTATTAATCAAAGTTCAACATAAAATACAAAATAAAAAAATTTAAAAGTTAAAAACATACACAATGCTTTGTGCATTGAAAGCGGATTTAGCCTGTGCGCTTCCACTGGCACAGATTGCAGCCTTCCTCAAAGAGATTTATTTATCCTTGCAAATATTCTCTAAAGAAAGAAATTTCTGCTGGCAAATATCAAACTCTGAGCAGGAATACATGAAAAATGAAGACTTTTATTTTAACTGTTTGCAACTTTGGGTTTTGACTAGGAAAAACTAGAAATTCCGGACCTTGAATAAGAAATGTTCGGCATTTCGAGTTCGTCCTAGGATATACTAGAACGTCCAATAAGCGTTAGGATGTTCTCATTTTGACTAGGAAATTCTAGTATTTTCTGAATTCAGGTTTGTCCTGTAACATATATAATTATTGACAAAAAGGGTCTAACAAGGTCAACTACATGACATTAGGCTATGGGTTAGTTACATTATGTTAACTAAAGGGAGAGCCATAACAATCTATCCTATCCTCTTTGTTTGAAAATGTTAATTTGCTATATTTTTTTTTATTTTTGGGGAATTTAATGACTTAGAACGACTAAATACAAAGAAATATTCACCATCTGCCATTTTTAAAAGCACTGAGGCAAATCTTGAGTAAAAAATTGTAAAATGCAATAATTTATCAAAAATCAGTGCTAAATCTGGCATACAGATGGCACAGTGATTGCTACATATACAAATTATAGCAATATTTTTTTAACAAAAATAATTTTCAAAAAAGTCGATTTTCTTATACATACTAATACTTTTTATAAAATAACAAGTATTTATCACAGATTATTTTAAAAAAGTAAGAAGAAAAAATGGCTAATAAACAATTATTTTAATCATTCTGCATTTCATTCACCAGGAGGGAGAGTATGATTTTTCTAAATATAGTATCAGATTAGGCTTAGCAGTATCAAATTACAATGTAAATTATCTTTGTTAGTTGGAAAAAGTTTTTAGACTTATGAAGTACAGGTAGGCCTCGATTAGCGCGAATAATTGGTTCCACGAATTTCTTGCGCTAATCGAATTCGCGCTAATCGAAGTATTAACTCTATGGAAAATATGGTAATTGGTTCTTGCTTTGTGAGATTCCGGCCATTAGCTAACTTCACAATGAATAACTCTTAAACAGTTAGTGTTAAGTTTATTGTAAATATTTATTTTCATATTTTACATCATTGTTCATCATCTAAATTAATAACTTACCAGGAATTGCGTCTCATATCATCATCAAACCAACCGCCAAATCAAAACTAAAATAGCGAATCGAAAGCGGAAGTTGAGCGCCGCCTGGCCGCCAATTCTGGGTCGAGAATTGAGTGAATAGGCCGATTTGCAATTAAGCATTGCAACTTTATTGAATCAGTAAATTAGTTCCAGATAGCATTAATAAGCGAAGTTAATGAACCAATGAGAAATTTTTAACAAGTTTTCTATTTGTTTATTAGCAGAATACGACACCAAAAGATAACAAAAACAAATTTTTTTCACAAGTTTTATTTTAAATAAAGAAATCAGATAATAAACAAAAGAAAATAAATAATATCGGTAGTACAGCAATATAATAGGCAAATAAATTTGTAAAGATATCCTTATTTAAAAAAATTTAACAAAGAATGCTTTTATGTCGCTCAATCACATCCATTTTTTGCTGTAGCGTAATCACTTCTCTTTTTTTCGTTTCCTGTTTTATCATCAAAAGTGTTCTTCCTTTTATCCATTTCGATACTTTTTAAAAGAGAAAATTCTGTACTCTACTGTATGTATACGATAGCAAAGCTAAATAATAGTACAGTAATGTTAAACAGTTAACGGCAAAAAGCCCATCTTTCTGATGTTTCACCCCTTCAAAATCGTGTGACCGTTCTTGGACTGCTCCTCGTCCGGTTTTACTAACCGAAAATTAACGGTAATTTGTTAATTGACATCATAAAAGGAGCTTTGTTAGTAAGATTGATCAGTGTTTACAACTCGCGCTAATCGAATCTTTTCTCGCGCTAACCGAATAACGGTATCAATTTTTTAAGTCGCGCTAATCGAATTTGCGCTATTCGAAGTCGTGCTAATCGAATTTGCGCTATTCGAAGTCGCGCTAATCGAGGCCTATCTGTATTTGGTATTATTAGATACAGAATATCATCAAGATTATAAGTATATAAATATTTTTTTAATCTGATGCCAAAATCTTGAATAATTTGAAAAAATATTATTATGTTTACATATGTTAATTAAACCTAATTATTTTCATATTTTTTCTTTTGATTCTTTATCCAAAACTAAAAAAAAATATCAGAGTACAGTATTACCAACAAATTTCAATTTTTTTATGCCAAAATGTTAAAATGAAAAAGTTATGGTGTGAAAAATCAAAAGTATTGTCTGTCCAGCTTAGCCACGACCATCGATGCAAGTATGTGTGCGCTAACTGAATGAGTTCAGTGACAAAATAGGGATAACAGCTTCACACGTCGATGTTTTCAAACGCAAGATAACTGAAGTTGAATGGAAGTTTATTGTAATGTCGAATGCTAAATGATTAATTCACCCGTCATTATACCGACTGCGACTCTCCCTTTTGCGTTGGACTCATCCACCTTAGTTAGGCACAGCTTTCGTGGACGGACATTATACATATATTAGAAAAAAGGGGTGTGGTGGCTCACAGGAAATAAAAAACATGAGAGAAGGGCAAACAAAAGCAAGCTTTGTTAGTTTGAAAAATTTTTCAAACCCAGCAAATAATTATTACAATTTGATAGAGAATATAATAAAGAATATAAATATATAAACAAAATTCGTGTCTGATATGCAAAAAAAATTTTTTTCACAAAAAATATTCAATAAAAATTTTCCCGCTTGTTAGGCTTAGCATTTACGAATTTTAAAAAATTTTTTTATATAGAAATAATTCAAAACTGAAAAAGCAGAATGATATAGCATAGCATTAGCTACAAAACTGAATTTTTCGTCTCAATAAGATAAGCCAAAGAAAAGTTATGACTAAAAAACAAAACATTATATATTTTTAAAGAAATTGCACTATAAATTTAGACAGTTGAAATATTTTTCAGGAGGTTTAAGGGTTATTATTATAATTTTATAAATTCAGATTTTTCAAGCATTAAAAATAAATTTTTCAAATTTATTTTAATACTTCATAACTATGAATGCTGATGATTATGTCAACAAAATTAAGAAATTTCAAAAGAAAGAATTATCAGAAAATTATGGTATTTAAAATCATTATACTATTATTATTCTATTACTTACTATAGGTTCTTATACACGTATTTTAAATGAATAATTTTTGAATTATAGAATTTGAATTGACAAGGATGTATACATCCAAGGAATAGATGTATCGCATTTGGTAATTTAAGGAAGGATGTATACCGTTAAAATTTATTCATTTAAGTTTGTAATTTTCTTATTCCTTTCTAAAAAAGCTGTTAATTTTGTATAGTATACCAATTTCTATAAATAATTTCTAGAGCTAATATTTAGGATTAATTATATTGAAATTATATAGAAACACTTAGACACTTAGACGTCGATATTGTACTGTTTAAGCTTAATAAATTATAACTGAAAAATCTAGCACTATTAGCAGTAAAAAAAAACATTTATTATAGAAATTTTCACAAATGTTTTTGGCAGTTATGCCATCATCAGGTAACATTCTATTTGAATACAGTTCAAATCAGAAGAAAAAACACAGTTGTCATGGCAACACATCATCTCAAATATTACTACATTAATGACGTTATACCACCATAATGATGGCTTTAGTATAATTTTCCTGTTATCATCTCAGATATTACTACATTAATGACGTTATACCACCATAATGATGGCTTTAGTATAATTTTCCTGTATGGAAGAACATATGAACTTTTATTAGTTTTAATGTACACTTGTTAATTAAGTTATTATTTTTTATGTCATTAATTGTTTAGTTAGTATATTTTTTTCTAAATGTAATTATTTTAAAAAAAGCACGTATGTTAGTAATATTTGAGATGATAATTGGTTGCCATGATAACTGTGCTTTTCCTTCTGATTTGAACTGTATTCAAATAGAATGTTACTTGATGATGGCATAACTGCTGAAAATGTTTGTGAAAATTTCTGTAATAAATGTTTTTACTTTACTGCTAATAGTGCTAGATTTTTCAGTTATAGAAACACTTAGAAAACAAAAATGTAGGAACCCTTTTACCACAGAGATAAAGTCACAAACTAATCTTTGAATGGATTATTAACTAGGGCCGTGCGATGGCCAAGAAACTACCGATCATTGATGCATCAATTATTTTAAAATTCATCGATGGTTAGAGAAAATTAAATCGATTTTTCTACAATGGTATTTCTAACTAAAAAAGTGTTCCTAATCCAATCAATCAAACATTTATTTTATTGAAATGCAATATGTACAAGATTATCTATTTCTTCTATTGACAATGAACTTAAAAGTAAATACATATTCAAATGTTTTGGCTGATCATTACCAAAGTGGAGGTCGAAAAAATTACGGTATTGGCATTCTTGATGACCTTGGTCCATGTTATCTGCAGCACTAGCAGTACTGCTAGTTCTCGTAGGTCTAAGCGAAAGTTTTGATTGCTGAAATGCCATAAAACAAACTACAAAGAAACAATAAAAATATTATTGGCTGGCTAATCCTGTATAATTCAGTATGTAATTGATGAGACTAACCTTATAGTTGAATATTCTTTCTTCGAGCTTAAATAATATCAGAAAAGTACTTTTTCAAACTTCCATGGGAAAAAAGTAACGACTATTTCTAAATCATTAGCAAACATGTCATTTCTAGTGTCATTTCATGTTTTGACCAGCGCCACCTGGAAAGTAAAGATGACATCTAGTGTAACGATTCAGCATGACTGCCGTTACAAAATTAAAATATTTAATAAATTAATTTTTAATAAATTCTTAGTGAAAAATTACACCATCGATGGTATCAATGAAATACATCGATTGTTATAATTGTCGATGGTTTGATGCATCAGCATGAAAATCCATCGATTAATAATCGACAATCGATACCATCACATGGCCCTATTATTAACTACTACTGTATAACTAACTAATAAATGGATGAATGAGGAATCTATTGTATATGTACAGACAATTAAGAATTCTTGAAAAGTAATACATATAACAAGTTGCTAAGAGATTTTTATACAAACAATGTATTCCAAACAATTTGATCTTAAAATAATTTTTTACATTTTAACAGTATAATTATCGGATATATTTTGTTTCTATATACTGATCAAAAAATCTTGCATTAATATTTTTTAATTTATTAAATAGGTTATGGGTGCTTGCTGTGAAAATGTAATTGGTTATATACCATTACCAGTTGGTATTGCTGGTCCATTATTATTGGATGGAAAAAGTTTTTATATTCCAATGGCAACTACAGAAGGTTGTTTAGTAGCTAGTACTAATAGAGGATGTCGAGCAATTGCTGTAAGAAATTTTAAATATTTTTTTTATCCAATTGTTAATTTCATAATTTATTGAAATTTTTTTTGTCATAAATTTAATAATAGATTATATTATATTATGAGTGGGATCAGAATTTATCTATTGTCTCACTCATATGTCAAAAGAGAGAACTAAAAGACACCCAAGCTTAAGGTATGAGTTACTGTATTGAGAAGATGAATGGTAGAAGAACAAAAGTCACTAATAATACCTGTAAAGGGATTGATTTATGATAAATGGGAGTAACCTTTGGGACCCCCATTTATCATAAAGGGCCATACCTATATTGGCTTAATGTGTCCTGCCTTTATTTAAATCTCACATGGAGGATATTACAAATTTAAATTTGAAAACATAAAAAGAAATCATTTTGTGGGATCGAAATGGTTAGTTTTGTATTCAATTTAACTGCTGAATGAAAACAGTTAAGTCAGGATCTGACTCAGTATGATCCTGATTTAACTATTTCCAAAAATCCTTGTTTAGTTTGAGTGCAATAAATTATGTAAGAATCGGAGTTCGAATTATATGCAACTTACTCCCCCCTCCGATCTCCTCCAGTCATAAATAGGTCAAACGAGGGCGAGAGAAGAAGGAGAAAGACATCTGGAGAAATCGCAAGGTGCTCTCTCAAAACAAATATGTAAGAAATACGACAACATTACGAGTTGTATTTCGATCAGTCAGTAGACTTTCGCCTCAGTCCTAATAAATCGGCGAGAATGTTTACATCAAATGCCAGCCAAATAGTCGCGGAGCGGACACCTGACTCGGTGAATGTTTGAAAGGTAAACATCTGAAATCTGGGAAGAAGGGTCAGAATGGTCAATGAGTATATAAGAGTTGCTGCCGCACTCGATCGGTGCTTGGTCCTTTGTTATGGTTGTCCTACTCGTCACCGCCTGTCCGAACATAACGTTTGACCAACGCCAGTTTCTTCTTGCTTTATGAGATCGTCCGCTGTTCTCCGTAGTTATCTATTTTATTCATCCAGATTAATTTTTTTTGTTCCTGAGTGAGAAAAGAAGACAGTGAGAAACATTGGTATTGTCAACCCGATCCGCCATGTGCTCCAGGAATCGAATTCATTAAAGAAGAACATTTAAGGACTAAAGACTATTGTTTGAGACATCACCGTTATTACAGAGTTTGTGATACAGGTATCTCTTTCTCACTTGTGTGATCATCGATCACAATATTTGTGATAGAGATTTCTCTCAAAATAAAGGAAGTTGTTCTTCGACGAACGTAGTTTCTGTGTCGATTTGCCGAACAGCACAATTATTACCTGTCCTTACTCTCGCACTAAATACATCTACCGCTCGCTTGTTGTCAGCATCGTATACAATGATCCCGACTGGTGTCAGAACCTGATGTTTACCGTATTTAGGCTTAGCGCCTGTCTCATTACCATCCTCGGTCCCCACAATTATCACATTCACACCAAATGCGGATTTTTGGAAGTAATCGCCAAAAATTATAATAAGGATGCATGAATAAGTGACATTCCAGATACTGTTGGAAATATGCAGAAATAAAGACAACTATTTAAACAATAAAAATATAAAAAATTTATTAAACTTCTAAATTAAGATATAAGAACAGAGCCTACACAATCAATTATACAAGTAATTATATAGCTAGAAGCATAATAAAATATTAGTCCTGATAGAAAAATTCAATGGAGGAAAACTAATGAAACATTTTGAATTTTAATAGAAATATCTTGCTCTAATCTTAAGAAGTTTTCATGAATTCGTAAACAATACCTTTTAAAAGAGAGGCTTATTCTTTTTTTTCTTCTAATTCTCTTGGTTCCACAAATTTATAAAAGTTTAGAGGATAGTTGTTATAAGACAGAGAACACTGAAGAATACAACTAAACAGGACAACAAATATGCACAAACTCTACTCTGCTTTCTTTCTTTCTGTTCTCCCTGATTCCTTTCTGGGTGAGACTGGTCTTTGAGTTTTCAGAAGTGTCATCCATCTCTGCCCTTTAATATTTCCACCAATCTCATAAAGTTGAGGAAGAGGTTCAGATTGGTCCTCAAACTCCATTTATCCCATTTGATGTTTTGTTTTCATTAGGATTAGTGGCAGGAACTGTCAATTCTAATGTTTATGGCTCTGTTTGTTAAAAGATCTGGTCAACTTTGATCATCTCTCCTATCAAATACATGAGACTTATTTCCTCTCAAAGACATTGTTTTTAAAAGTGTAATGAAATTCTAGGAGAAACTGGTAATTCTACCAAAATTACTACTACAGTGCTAAATAAAGTGAAAGACCTACATGCTCCAGATATTAAAATGATGACTACATTTGATTATGAGGCATTGTACCCCTCTTTGAGATTGGAACCAGTATGTCTACACTTATACCGTTTCCTATTAGAAAATATACCACATGAACAACTAGATACGGTGCTCTTGAGAGATATAGCTCATCTGATATCCTATAATTCTTATTTTATTTTTAACGGAAAGATCTTTAAGCGGATAAGAGGGGTGCCAATAGGTAGTCTGATTGCGGGGACACTAGCTGAAATTGTAATAAGAGCAGTTGAAGAACAAAAATTGAATAAATTCCAGCCAAGTATACTGTTGTATACTAGATACATAGATGACATATTGATAATATGGAAAGACCAGCAGTACATAGATGAGATAACCGAGGAATTTACGATGACAGAATATGGCCTAAAACTGCTGAGAGATAAGATGGATGCAAATAGTATACATTTTCTAGACATACAATTAGACAAGCAGGAGAATTGGTTGAAAACAAGTGTGTACCGTAAACCAACATATAAACCGGTATTAATACCAAGCTGGTCGAACAATCCAATGAACTATAAAAAGGCTGCATTCAGGAGTTTCTTTAAAAGAGCTTTGACTTATAGTAGTACAGTAGAAGACTTAGAAAATGAGATCGACTATATACTAAAAATAGGTAACCAGCACGGTTATAACAAATCTTTTCTATCACAGGTTTATAAGCAAGTGAAGAAAAACAAGGAAAAT
>AYEL01088755.1:0-25799 GCA_000484575.1 Olivierus martensii
GTCCCAGTGGATGGTGATGTTATATTCATAAAATGAACTGGCCAGAGCAGTGTCGAAGGTCGCGGCTTCTATCGACCGTTTATGTTCTTTAAGCCTAGTTTTCAGACATCGTTTAGTGCTGCCTACGTATACCTCGTTTCTTTTTAAATCATTATTAAATATCAGTATAACATATACCCCCGAGCGGTCTAAAGGTGGTATAGATCTTTAGACCGCTCGGAGGATGAAATGCACCTGTTTTCATCCCCCGATGGTCGTATGACCCCTACTCATATAAAATTTTTAATGATAAAACGGGAAACGAAAAAAAGTAGAGGTTAGTGATTACGCTAGAGCAAAATATGGATGTGATTAAGCGACATAAAAGCAGTGCTCCACTTCCGCTTTCGATTTGCTCTTTTGGTTTCGATTTGGCGGTTGGTTTGATGATGATATGAGACTGCAATTCGTGGTAAGTTATTAATTTAGATGATGAACAACGATGTAAAATATGAAAATAAATATTTCTTAAACAGTTAGTGTTGTGGTTATTCATCGTGAGGTTAGCTAATAGCTGGAATCTCACAAAGCAAGAACCAATTACCATATTTTACATATAGTTAATACTTCGAATAGTGCGAATTCAAATAGTGCGAGAAATTCGTGGAACCAATTATTCGCACTAATTGAGGCCTACCTGTATATTATGAAAGTCGGAATGGACCATCGCTATGGAAGAACATTCCTTCCGCAGATAATGGAATCAGTAGAGAGAAACCTGTGCAACCCGCTCCACCATGCAATGACCACAGCAACACTGCAAGATGAATACATGGCAGTGCCACAAAACTTAAAAGATTTCCGTGTGGTAAAGAGGATAGCCAAGAAAAGGAAGAAGAAGATAGCACCAAGAAGAGGCCCGACAGAATTAGCAATAATCAGGGAACAAGCTGCCTTGCATGGATACAACTCTGCGTTTATTGATAGTATTAAGAAGTCCTTACATACAAGCGTACAAAACACTTATCCACCTCAGAATAGTACTTCTTACACCAACTCCATTAAATACAATAAACCTATAGAGAAAGTTAAGAAAGCTCTCTACAGTAGAAACGTAATTATTCCTTTTAACAGGCTTGATACGATATACTATACTGTAAAAAATGTCAAACCTTCTATACCACTTTTAGACTGCTCGGGGGTATATGTTATACCGATATTTAATAATGATTTAAAAAGAGACGAGGTATACGTAGGCAGCACTAAACAATGTCTGAAAACTAGGCTTAAAGAACATAAACAGTCGATAGAAGCCACGACCTTCGACACTGCTCTGACCAGTTTATTTTGCAAAGTCGCGCTTTAGTACGACTGTCAATACTAGCTAAGCCTAACGGTTAGCGACTCTCATTCTTTTCTTTCAGTTTTTAGGGGGTTATTTGTCCGAATACATACTATTTTTACAAATATAAAATTTTCTAAATTTCTATAGTGTGTAACAAGTAATTATATATAAGATCCATTAAATACTTATTTTATTTTTAATAAAGCTGAAAACGTATAATTTAAATAAACATAATAGCTGTTTTGTAAGCAAGTAAAAAGTTTTAGAATAAATACTGAATAGCTATATAAACAAAGTTTGAAAAGTTGTACAAAGCTATCAAGAAAAAAAAAATGTACAAATTTTATCACTATTATTTCAGAAATAATCCTATACTGAATTTTCTTCAATGTGCAACTTCTCATAAAATTGTTTTTCTTATTTGATCATTAGATCATTTAAACCCCACCACCACCAACATATTATTATTTTCTTTCAGATGATGCTAATCAATAGAATAATTTCCCATTTAGTTAATAATTTTATTGACTAAGGAGAGGGAATTCTTTTTTAATTAATTAAGGACCTATTGTATTATTTTTAAACCAACATATTTATAATAATTTTAAATTTATAGCTTTATTAGTTGAATTTTTATTTTCGAAACAATAAAAGATTGTTAGAAAAATAAATTATAATGGTTAAATGCAAGAACCGTTTTATTAATTAATTAGTAAAGGGTATTTTCTCTCGAATGCTATATACGTTTCACGTAACAACATTTCAAGATATAAAAATAAGCATAATAACATGTTTCCTGACCATTTCGAAATTATTCAAGACCAATAACACGTGTTTGGTCATCTGCCAACTACTGATTTAACCAGTTGAAAAATTTTTTATAAACTTGAATTTCGGTAATTAATTAACTAATTAATACTTAAATTTTTCCTTTAACATTGATTTCAGCTGAATTAAAAGATAAATCAAATCTTTATGTTTTAAAAAGTTGTTTTATGAATTTTTATACAGGATGGCCCAAGTATTAATTGCATAATTATATAACTTGACAAGTAACTTGTAAACTAGTGTTTTATTTTCTGAAAAAAATTTATATCGTTCTGCTATCTTGACAGTAAATCAAGGTTACTAAGAGGGAATAAGATTAAATATATGTATTTATTCAAATTTCAGCTGTAGTTTCTACCAAAAAATACATAAAATATTTTTTAGAAACTCCAATTGAATTTTTATCAATTATACATGTATATATATATATATAATTGATAAAAAGAAAGTAGTAAATCGTTTAAAATAATATTTTATATAAAAGTTTACTATGATTTTTTCTAATAATTAGTACACGCTGTTAGTTTATACTGTATTTCTTAATATGTATCGATGATTTTAGTTCACAACAAATAGCTAATTGATGTTTACCTCCTAGAATAACTTTAATAATAAATTCGGTTTAAGTAATTAATGAAAAACCTCGATTATCTTATGCAATTACAACGAATGTTATATTTTAAACTATTTCTGAAACTTTGATTATAATATTTTTCTGATAGGAATTTATGCACTTAAATTTTGTATGTAAAATTTGGTGATATACATATCGATGAATATTCAATACCACATAAATCTGGTAAAAATGAACAGAAGCATTGATGTATTAACATTCCTTTCATAAATGAATTATTATATATTAAAATATTCTTTTATTAATCATTGTTCAATATTATAGATTATTTAACTACATTTAAATTGAAATTTATAATTTCATTGAATGCCGATTATTTTCTAATAAATAAATTTGTAATTTTCTCAAATACCAAATCAAAATTAATTTATGCTTTCACAATAAATACAGAACAATATTAATTTATTATTTTTCCTAAAATAATCAATCAGATATTCTAAATGTATGAATATGATATTCTGATGTAGAATTACTCTCAATGGAGGATCTTTTTTATGATTCCATTCAGAAAGTATTCTCTTGTTGAGAATATGGGACATCTGGTAAAATTCTGTCAGCAATCAGTAGTGCATTATATAATAGTTCACAGGATAGTTGCAATGCTAATGCTGTTTCCAGCTCTCCTGTAATTAATAATCATAATTACATACTAATAAAAATTTTTTACTACAAATATGATAAGTATTCATTGAAAACTAATCAAAATTGTGTAGTATGGCCGGAAAGTTATGACATAGAGAAAATAATAGAGGTAAATATATGCATTGATGACGTATATGTAAATAATGCTTTCGGCAAAAGATTCTTTACTCAAATACAGTAGATCATTTGTAGATACAGTTGAAAATAAATATTTATTACATTGTATAACTTTGTTGATATGGCTGTCAGTCGAGAGGTGGACAGTTGCTGTATATAACGAAATACATGCTATTATATTAACATTGCCTTCTATCCACCCTGTTCTATCCAGGATGAAGCAATACTACTAATGATATTAAAAAATAGACATATTTATTTATATTTTAATAATTTGAAATTATAACATTTGACATTAATTATCAGATAAAAGTATTTAAAATATAATTATCTATTTACTTAATAGAGATATTTTTACCTACAACGATATTTATGTTTTTTAATATAAATTTGTAGAAAATGTGTGAAAAATATTTTCTTATATTAGTTCAACAAAGTTAAATGATTTTACATGCAAATATTTAATTTTATTATAATTGTTGTTATTATTACATTATTATTTACAAAGCGCTATTTTTATAAATCGCTAATTTTATTATTAAAAATTTATTATTATTTTTAAATTAATTATTAAAATTTATTATTTATTTATGGTACTGTTTGAGATTTAAGTATTATTGATGGTTAATTTTATTATAATTGTTGTTATTATTACTTTATTATTTACAAAGCGCTATTTTTATAAATCGCTAATTTTATTATTAAAAATTTATTATTATTTTTAAATTAATTATTAAAATTTATTATTTATTTATGGTACTGTTTGAGATTTAAATATTATTGATGATTGCGTCCTTGCAGAGTCCATAATAAATTATTGTAAAGTTTAACAATTTTTAGAAACAATTAGATTCAGAACGATATGTTTACATCTAAAATGACTTTATGACCTTTGGGACATTCATCATTTTCACTAAACAAAACAGGAAATGGATGGCAAAATATCAAAAATTGATGTATTATTGATTATTGTGTCCTTGAAGAATCCATAATAAAAAACATTGTTAAGTTAACAGTTTTTAGAAAACATTAGATTCAGAACGATATCTTTACATTTAAAATGACATTATGAGTTTCAGACATTCATCATTTTCAATAAACAAAACAGGAAATGGATGGCAAAATATCAATAATTGATCATACATTCATCTTGATAATTGGCCATCTATTGTTCATGTTTTATATGAATGAGTTTTAAATTCGATGAAACGTATTAACATTCCATTTATTTCCAATTATTGAAGAAGGAAATAATAAAACAATAGGCCATTCTTAAAATATAAAATATTGATGAAAATATTTCGGTTTGAAATATTTTTCAATAAGAATGGTTCAATAAAAAATAGTTGAAAAATTTATTGTTATTTTTAAATTAATTATTAAAATTTATTATTTGTTTATGGTACTGTTTGAGATTTAAGTATTATTGATGATTGCGTCCTTGCAGAATCCATAATACAATTATTGTAAAGTTTAACAGTTTTTAGAAACCATTAGATTCAGAACGATATCTTTACATCTAAAATGACATTATGTCCTTTCAGACATTCATCATTTTCACTAAACAAAACAGGAAATGGGTGGCAAAATATCAAAAATTGATCTTCTATTCATGTCATGATAATTGTCCATCTATTGTTCATGTTTTACATGAATGAGTTTTAAATTCGATGAAACGTATTAGCATTCCATTTATATCCAATTATTGAAGAAGGAAAAAATAAAATAATAGGCCATTCTTATTGAAAAATTTTCGGTTTGAAATACTTTTCAATAAAAATGATTCAATAAGAATAGTTAGTGTAGGGTAGAGCGGGGCTAGTTGAGCATGTTTTGGTTTGAAGGCATATAAATATTTTCCTTTTTACAGTACGAAAATAAAAATCAATCCAAATGGCATGTTTGACATCAAAATTCTTAATTATTAATAGAAAAATATTAAACATGTGATTACAACCGAAAATTAACGTCTCAAATGAAGTCAGACCAAGATGCTCAACGTACCCCGATAGTGGGGTAAGTTAAGCCACCGCTGAGGTCAGTTGGGCAGCAATGTTGAAAATTGAAAATAAACGCGAAAACAATGAAAAGCAATTATATTATTGAATTACTTTAACATTTAACGTTATCATAACCTTTATATTAATTTAAAACATTTTCCTAATTCAACCAAACGTCACATTTTCGATTAGATTTTAAACATAAATAAAACAGTTATTTAAAAGAAAAGAAAGGCAAATTTATTCAATTTATTGTGATTACTAATGACAATTATATAATACTATCTGTTATTATGAATTATGAATCATCATCACTATTACAATTATTTTATTAAACTACATTATTTAACAACTAATATGGGATAAGTTGAGCCATGCGTCCCAACTAGCCCCATCCACGTGTTGCTCAAAATATATCCTTATAATTCGCATACTATTTAAAAATATACAATTTGAATAATAGCATGAAAATATATATAAATAACAAATATTAAAATCACTTAGTTTGATTTTTCTGCGTTATTTTTGTCTCCTCAGACCAAATCTAGCGTTGAACAAAATTTTCACTTGCCTGTTGAAACAAAGACAACTTGTGACTGTGCTCGTTTCGATCATGTGACTTCAACTACAGGGGGTAAATATGTTACCTCTCTATAAAATTTCCTTTGTTTATGCATATTCGTTCCTGTATGTGTTTGTGTTTCTGAGAAAAAGACGTTGCCCAACTTCCCCATTGCTCAACTAGCCCCGCTTTACCCTACTGTTATGTAACTATTTATATTAAAATTTCTTGTATTGGTTGTAAAATTTATTACTTTTATTTCATTCATAACAATAAATTATTAAACAATGATGAAGACAAAAGTATCACGTGAATTATTTTGATATTCAAATGAGAAAAGTTTGTCAAAAAACAATTAAGTGATTTTGCGATATTAATCTAATAGTAAACGTAAATAGTTTACTAGACTATTATTAGACTAGTTTTTATATCATTAACAGAATATTCTTTTATGATTTTAAGTGATAATATACCTGTTATGATCTATCACAATAATAATCATAATAGTTATATTTGGTATAATCTACTTGTATAAGTAACTGGCAAGCGCTCCTTTGTTTCTTATATAAAGTATATTCGAAGTCTGATGCAGAAACAGAGTATTGATTAATGTTAATTTAGATGAACAGTAACAGACCTGTATCAATTAAAATTATACAATCGAAATAATCTGCATTGGAACATTTTTCATATACGTTAGCATCGCCCACTGGCTTCACTAAAATTTAAAAATTAGCAAAAGATTTATTTTAACATTTTAAAACACATTACATACTCTACCATCATTTTCCACAAACATTCGGTATGCAACGACAATCGGCCATACCGAACAGACATACGACCGAATTAATATATATATCTTATTTAATTTTAATTTTATTTCTTCCTTTTTCTTTATTATATATTATAATATAATTGCTTTATAAAATAGACGAATAACGGTTGCTATCCGATTTCGATCATATGTGATACAAAATACGCAAAATGCGGTGCCGTTACGCGATACGAACAAATGATAATTTAAGAGGACCATATGATATCAACCAAGACAAATTAAATTATTATAAAGTGAAATTATCAACCTAGACACATCTGTTAGCATCGTTAAACTTAATTCCATTAGGATAACTTGGCGAAATGTTCCAGACACTGGGCCTCGTTTCAATTTATAATATATTGTAGAGGACCTCTCAAATTTATCATATTTTCGCATGGTATGATCGTAATCAAATGAAACACTTTAATTTTAATCATATGTCAGAAAAGTTGTCTCGGATTGATAGTTTTGCATAGGGATAGAATACCATACATTTACTATCACGTTTCATGGAAATCGGATCCGGGCCTGTATGTCATTCGTTTTATAAAGCAATTATATTAAAAATAAATAAAGTAACAAAACTCACAACTAATAAATAAAAATGAAAAAAGGAAGAAATAAAAAATAAAATTAAAAAACTATATGTTTATTCGACCGAATGCCCTTTCCGTTATCTGTCCAGCAGGAAATATTCATATACCCAATTGACGATTTATTTATAAATATTTTAATTTGTTTTCCTTGATTCTTATCTGATTATCAAATTTTCCTTTATTGGGAAACATTTTCCCATTATGTTTTATATCATAATTAATGGATTTTATCTTCCGTATAAGTAACAATGTTAATTCATCATGTTTTATCATAATCCCCCAAAATATATTAGTTAATTTCAAATTTATGATAATAATCATTATATTTATAATTCAGGAACAGATTCATGGCTATTCAGCAGCAAACAAGTAATTAATTATCCATCTTTCTCAAGGACTAAGTTACATATTTCTTAAAATAATTAAATTATTATTTTCGATGTTCTGTTAATTTATATATTCTTTCTATTTGAATTTTTCAATTTGGCATGCTGTTTACACTGTTTCTTTCGTTCTCTGATAAAACGCGAAATAAAAATTTCAATATTTGTCATTTAACTATATAATCCAACAAAGACAAATATTAATTTCGTATTTTTTGTTAAAACATTAATTTATAAAAAATACTAAACCACTGTAAAAGTAATACAGTGGGTGATCGGTTAACTAACACTTTTTTGAAAGATTTTTATGTTCGGTTAACGAACACATGTTCGCATAACGAACACTTCACAGAACAAACTGTGGGACCCACGGATTGGCCGAATGACAGGTCAGCCGGATGACTGCGTGGTAAAGCTGTGGCTTACCATTCTGGAGGATCCGGGAGTCACACTCCTTCAAATTTTTAGGTGGGATTGGGGTCGGACCGTTGAAACCCATCATGGGTGTTGGTCAGCCTGTGATGATGGCGGCTCTATAAGCGGCCGCCGCCAGATAAAAATATTCCATGAGGATATTTCGGCTTAACTAACCTAACGGAATGACAGGCTTAGGCCTTGCGCGTTCGAGGTAAGGATGGTAGAACAGTAGTTTTTCCGGATTAAAATGAACTCGGTGACAATGTAAAACAAATTAAAGATTTATTAAAGAAGATAAGAGAGAGATTTTACAATTTTTTGGTGTTAGAATGGCACATCACCAGGTTGAAGTCAATAAGCTTGGGGATCTTTACAGCAACAATGTTTATAATTTGAGGTCAATAGGCTTGGGGGATCTCTACCACGACAATGCTATTAATCACAAGATCAATAGGCTTAGGGGATCTCTACCATGACAATGCTATTAATCACCAATAGGCTTGGGGATCTTAATCATGACAATGCTATTAATCACTTTTAGGCTTGGGGATCTCTACCACGACAATTCTATTAAATCATTTCCGAAAAATCCTGAAGGAGAGAGAAAAGCTTGTAAATAAACGTAGTAAGAAATTATATAATTTTTTATTTATATTTTTTTGGATCTCCAATTTATTTTTTGACAGTAGATATCAATAGATGGCACTAAGTGTCAAAGTAAGGGGGCAATAGATAACACTATTATGGATTTTTTCAGAATCATTTAGCTAATACAATTATTATTGATTATGATACAGAATACTGTTCAGTATCATTTTGTGTTCAATCAGTAGCTTTATATCATACCTTTTCATCGGATATTTTATTTTAAAGGAAATTTTAAGTTGAATTTGCTTCAGTAGCTTTATATCATACCTTTTCATCGAATATTTTATTTTAAAGGAAATTTTAAGTTGAATTTGCAGGAAAGTAAAGCCTGTTCTATATCCATAATTACAATCGTGACATATATAGCAAATGAAATTTGTTTATATTTTATCATACAAAGAAATTATATAACTATTCATCATGACGTCATAATTTACAGAACTCTTCCTCCTCATGTCTCTACCGTCTTAAATCTATACTCAAACGTGGAATTTATGGATTCTCTCTAGCTAATAAATAAATAATGATTAAAATAAAACACAAAGAAATAATATACATAACATATAGGAAATTTCCATTTTATTGCCAAATTTCTTATGCCACCTCATTGTCATGGCATAATTATGTATTTCAACCGAGCATTATAATAATATAAACAAGTTATCATGGGTGGAATCACAGTAGTGTTGGCCAGTGATTTTCGTTAAATGTTACCTGTAATTTCAAAAGGTACCAAGGCTGATGAATTAAAAGCATGCATAAAGTCACAGATTAGTTGATACAGATGAGACACTTCGCTTATTCGAAGGTGCTGCCACTATTGGCAGTACCTGGCGTTACCATGGGCGTTACTCATTTCACTTTTGTTATAGATAGTGGAAGGTCGGTTATTATTGTTTCTACGAATCTTATGGCAGTTTTATTACAAAAGAATTTTTATAATTAAAACTTTCAATAGATTAAAACATCATTTTTATTAATAGTTGAGTTCATTTCAGATACTCTCCATACAGGCGCTTCGTTCGTTTCTTGTATACAATAGAGTCTATGAGAGTGTCCTATCTGTCTCAACTAATCTGAGCATAAAGTCGTCATATCTTTGGCGAGAAGTTGAAAAATTATCACTTACTCTCAACATGAGTGCTAAAAAATAAGGATAAGAATTCTGCTAAATTTTCTGATTTCCTCTGAAACCTTGGTAATGGAACTATACCAAATGCAAATGGATTAGTTAATATTTACAAATATTTTTGCCAGGAAAATATTGTACATTCATTAGATGAAATAATTTCAAAAGTGTATCCGGAAATTAATAATATAAATGAGAAAAATATCGAATGGTTTCGTGAACGAGCAATCCTAGCTCCTAGAAATGATAGAGCTGAATTTATAAATGAACAGATCACTGACTGTTTTCATGGTGAAGGAATGACATAAAATTCAATAGATACAGTTAGATATTGATGAAACTGTACATTTCCCTGTAGAATTTTTAAATTCACGGAATCCATCCGGATTACTCTCGCATAAAGTTAAAAGTCAGAATTCCAGTAATACTGCTTAGAAATTTAGATGCTCCACATTTATGTAATGGAACAAGACTTTGCATAAAATCATTAAGACGAAATCTGATAGAAGCTACAGTCATCACTAGTGGTGCAATTGGAGAAACAGTTTTCATTCCACGTATATCTTTGATTCTAACAGATTTTCCTGTCTAATTTAAAAGACTGCAATTTCTTATAAAGGTTTGTTTTACCATGACTATTAACAAAACACAAAGCCTTAAAAGTTGCGGGTGTTGATTTAAATGCTGATTGTTTTTCCCATGGCCAACTGTATGTGGCCTTTTCAAGAGTAGTTTATAAAGAAGCATTATGAGGAGCAATAATAAAATTATTTTTTTACAATATCCGTATTGTTATTAATTCTATAATTATCAAATTCTGTACAACTTGACAACTCCCTTACACACACTCCCTGATCTTTCCAGAAACATCTCTCTCTCAAAGGAAAAAAACTCACCCTTAAGTTTGCTATTACTCTCCTTTAAATCACCTATCTTTGCTAACAAATATATATTATATTAAAAAAGAAATATTATTTTCTATTTTATACATAAAAACTAATTTCTCATATGGAGTCAATGTCGTGATAGCATTGTTTATTGTATGATTATATATACGATATATTGTATGTTGTTGATATATCATTTATGAAATAAATTTTAAATTGTCTCATTATCAATAAATTATTTTTCAGTTATTATTTTTAATATGTGATTCATAAATAAATAAACTCGGCAACGCCGGGTATTACAGCTAGTATGCTTATAATAGGATGACGTTCAATAAATCGTTCAATACGACTCGTTCAATAAACGTGTGAAATTTTACACGACTCGTTCAATAAATCGTGTGAAATTTTTCACACGATTTATTGAACGAGTCGTGTAAAATTTCAGTCTGAGTATGGAAGGTCGCGAGACCTTCCATACTCAGACTGAAAAAAGATTGTGCACCATTGTTCTAACCGATGATCAATTACACTTGCCTATTGCTGTTTGTTATTCCAAGAAATGATCATTGAGATTCGTCACAAATGTTTTTCACCAATAAAACTGTCTAATTTTTACAAGTGTTTATTGATTGGTATCTTGATTAACAGAAACATCTTTTAGGAAAAATTTAAAGATGAACATCGTTTGGTTCATCATCAAATTTTCGTTTACAGATATGAACTGTCATCCAAGGTGAATGGATGTGGGAACATATATAATCGGACTGACTGACAATCAACTATTCACTCACCGCCCGAATTTCCTAGTCATTTCACTTTCGATAATTCGTCCGCAATGAATAAAAGTAGAGCCTGCTCATCCTTTATTTTAGATGATCGCTTTTGATCAATATCATAACTAGGTATTTTTACGCCCGAAACAAATACTGTATATTTTTACATCCCCAAGAAAACTTGCCAAATCATAAGAGTTGTTTCGCCTACAGGTGAGTGTCTCGCTCTTATTACGTTGTTGCTTTTGATGATTTATTGTTTACACAGTTATGCATTTGGATGAATTATCCAAATGCATAACTGAATTAATCGACATATGCATTTTTATCATTATACTAATTTCAAAAAGTCAAAAAATTGTCTCAATCATCAACCAGTGGCTACATGAAAAAATGTACTATTCTTCCATGCTGACTGGATTTAATTCCACTTGCCACAATCCCGATTTTTTTCCGGAGGAGTTTAATCCTTCTAATGCCACCCAGATAACAAGACTGTCACTGTCCAGAAACAGGGCCGACCCTAGCATTTTTGCCATCGTAGGCAAACCCTAAAAATGCTCCTATGTGTTGTATTCATTTTTTCCGCACTAGTTCAGGCGGTTTTGCCGCCGTAGGCTGTGGCCGCCTAGGGCCGGCCCTGCCGGAAGTTACGTGCTGTAACAATTAGTAGGCATTCTCAATGTCTGATTCAATCCAAGATGGTTGAAAGCATTGTGTTCAATATGTGTGTGGCACTTTTTTTTGCATATTTTACGCCCCTTTCCAATCAGGGAGATTACTAAGATTTTTTTGCATATTTTACGCCCCTTTCCAATCAGGAAGATTACTAAGGGCAGGACCTATTTCAACCACGAGCTGCACCCACACCCGTGGAGGGGGGCCGGATGGTGAAGGACGGGATCAGGCTGGGCCCAGTACCCCGAAAAAATCTGGGGTACTGATTTTCTGGGGGACTCCTTCGTGGTACGCCAACGCGTTATCACTCAACCATCCGGCCGCTTAAGTGTGTGGCACTATAAAAAGTATTTTGAGCTGTAAAATTTCCATATCAAGTATTCTGCATACCTCAAATTCGTATAAGAATGCCTCGAAAATGTTTTCTTCTGGATGTCACGGTAATTGTGATGGGAAAAAAGTGCGTATGTTTGGGTTTCCGTTAATATCTCGAATGCTTTGAGTTCTCAGCTATTTTTTACGCCCTTTTTCAATCAATGACATTACTAAGGGGCAGAGCCAATTGTAACTAAGAACTACGGGCTGCACTCACACCCGTGAAGGTGGGTCAGATGATGAAGGACGGGGATCGCAGGGCTGGGCCCAGAACCCCGAAAAACTTTGTGAGATGCCGAACCCGGAGTCTCCTGCGCCGCACGCCAACGCATTACCACGAGGCCATCCGGCCACAGAATGCTTTGAGCTAATGAGAAATACCTCTCAGTGGCATTGGCCGCCTGGAAACGCTTTGGCTTTCCGCTCTGGAGGACTCAGGGTCGAGTGTCGGGTCCCACCCCTCGGAAACATTTATCATGGGATCTGGGCTCGACATGTCCATTCCCGTCCTCCACTATCCGGCTGATCCCTCCGCAGAGATGAGCAGCCTGTGGTTAGGTTAGGTTAGGTTAGTTTTATTACGCCGCCATATCCTCATTGCAGACGATAAGCAATTGTTAATCATGTGATAATCTTAATATCTAAGATTACATTTGTTTATAAATTATAAATAATATTTATGATAGAGAATGATTAAGATGATAATTTTAATTTGATTAATCCATATAAAATTATTTTTCGATTTAATATATCAAGTTAATTCTCACAATAGTCAATAGAGGGCTATGTTGACATAAGTACATTTTGCTGGTTTGAAGAATAAAATAAAATTATTTATGATTTTGATATTAACAGAGAAAATTTCTGTAAATTTTAATGAAAGAAAAGAAAAATAAACGATGTCTGCTAAATCTCCAATATCATTATTAAATTTTTTTGTTTTTAATTCAACTTATGGAAATAGAGAAGGCGAGGTATGTTAGTTTTGGATATTTTTTTCTATTATATGTACATAAATGGTATAAATTATTTGATAAATTATATTAAATATGTATTTTATTATTTACATATGAATTTATTTCCATTTTATGTTTTGAAATAAAATACCTTAATCTAGATCCATTACTAAATTATAAACATAACAATACTTAAATATCAATAAAGTGGTGTACAATTTTACATGTATTAAATATTACATGTTGTGTCTATTGTAGTATATTCTTTTTAAGCCAAAACAGTAATGATCAGTTATATACAGTAAAATCAATCAATAAATGTCAAGAATGTGCTTTTATTCATCAATAAAAGCAGATAAATAGCTATAATTATAAGTCAGACATGATATAAGATTTGCTGATTTGATTTTATGAATTGATTTCCCAATTCAAAGTTAAATCAAATATAAAAAATTATAACATCTCTGAATTAAATTTCTTAAATAATTTTTGCCATCATAAGTGAAAATTAATAATTAATAAAAATGATGACAAATTAATAGTAGCATGATAGGAATAGCATTGATTGAAACAAGACAATAAGTTGAATAAATTTTATAAAAAATAGTAAATGTCTATCTGGTGCAGTTGAATCTTTAATTCTATAACATATATCTTGGAAACTGAACTATATAGAGGTATGGTTCTTTTGGAAAATTTTTTTTGCTTATTTTTATCCTTTGATTAATGCTATTCCTGTTAAAGTAATTTAAATTTGTAATGAAAAAATTATTCAAAAGATTTAATTCTGAAAATTCACATATTTCACTTTGTTCTAGAATTCTATATTCATCAAATCTTAAAATCCAATTTCTCTGGAAAATTTTTGCATATTTATCAAAATCTTTCAAATAATATTACTTTTTCACATTATTTTTGGAATTGAACAGTTGTACTATAAATCAATTGAAATCAACTTAGATAACACAGTTTAAAAAGTTCTCAGTAATATAATTTAATGCCAAAAAATAAATCATTCAAATTCAATTTGATAAAAAAAAAACATAAAAAAACACAATAAAAATGTTTTTGGTGAATAAACAGCATATCTTATTAGCATTGATCAAAATGCTAAGAATAATTTAATGCCAAAAAATAAATCATTCAAATTCTATTTGATAAAAAAAAACATAAAAAAACAAAATAAAAATGTTTTTGGTGAATAAACAGCATATCTTATTAGCATTGATCAAAATGCTAAGGATTGATTTCATTCTCTTCACAATTCTAAGTCAAAATCACTGTCTGTCAATAAAATATAATATATTTGAATAATTTAAATGTAAATCTTTTAAAATTTTTAAGTATCAAGGAGTTGTTAAATGCAGAAATTAAAAGGCTGTTTCTTCATAATCTTTGAAGTTCATTAAAAATGATAAGAGTAAGTAATATTATTATGTTCTTAAGTTTCAATTATAGTTTTTCTATATCTGATTCTGTGCATGCTAATGCCTGACTTTAGGTCATAAAATATATACAGGAATTTAATAGATCACAAGCATCCTAAAATATAAATTGTTTAGACAAAAATGTTTCAGAAAATGTAAGGAATATGGAAAAATATTTTTTTACATTTTCTGAAATATTTTTGTCTACACAGTCTTCATCAGTATACATACCAAATAAAATAAAATAAAAGCAGATATATACATTATTTGCTTGTTGTAATTTTCCTTTTACTAAAAAATTAATTCTTTAAATATACTTTTTTATGTAAAATTAAACATCTGTAGCCAAATATATCCTGATAATTTGAATATTAGAAATGTATACAATTTTAATAAAATTTATAGTAAACTTTTTCAAAAATTTTAATTATTTATTATCAATTTAAAATCAGTTGAATTTATGAAATGATGCTTGAATAAGAAATAACGACCAGTTTATTCATAATTGCCAAATTTCATAAAAAAAAATAATAATTTTTTATTATATATACATATATACAATGAAGCATGTTAATTCTCTCAATTAAATTTTTTCCATTCAATAATGAGGGAAATCCTCAAAAAATAATTCAATGTTGAAGGTAGATGTGTTCAGTCCATCATCATTAATCAAATGATTAATAATTTAGCAATTTAGATTCTATGAAGAATATTTAAGTAGGAAATATGAATTGAATGTAGTTCAGTGTATCAAAATTATTAATTTAAATTATAATCTCTTTGGTTTTAATTTTTTATGGAGTTTAATATTAATATATAAATACAATATTTTATTTGTTATTGCTCAGTTTTATATTACATATATTTATTAGTAATGATATAACATTCTAATTCAAAGGCATTGAAATATGAATATATAAAAAATGAGAATAAATTTTTTCTCTTTATATATGCCATTATTTCTATAATAATGCCTAACAATTAGGAGTCATTAAAATATTTTTTTAATTTAATTGTGAAAATACTGCACATTATATTAATTATTTTTTATTTAAAATTAAATTCAATAGAATATAAATTAGTAAGAAATTTTAAGAGATGAAAAAATACATATAAAGTATAGTAATCCTGTTAGATAAAAATTAAGAATTGCATTTATATGAGATAAGGAATTTTACATATGGTAATTATAATTTTAGTTATAAGATAAGAGACTGTTTTATATAATATTTCGTTCATATCTGAATGCAACTGAAAATATTAAAATATTTATTTTGAAAGAGATTTAAATTTTTTTTAATTTCAGCTTTTTAGCTATTTACATTGTATATATCTGGATGAATATATATCCTACATTAGCTGTCATTTATGTGGATAGGATTATCTTAGTATTCCCACATATGAATTATATGTAGCATTGTTAGGTTATATAATTTGTTATTTAAATCATATCTTTTAAATCTAGTTATCTGTTTCAAATTATTAAGGGAAAAAAGTATTATTAACAGACAATAAATATATTTGTCTGCTAACAGTGCTTATTTTTCTTTGTTTTGTGATGAAAATGTAAAAGCTATACAGTAAAACAAGTACAGTAACAGTACAGCAGTAAGTACAGTTTATTTTTTAAATTATATTATATACTTAGTAACATTATAAATTTTCTGCTTAAAATAAGACATCTTATAGAATGATTGAATATTTACAAAAAAAAAGGAGAATAAGAACTAATTTTATATATAAATCATAGCTTTATTTGCTGAAATATTTTATATACTTTGACTATATTGTTAAAACTTTTTACTTATATAATGGAAACACAAATGCTCAATAGATAATGAATTTTGCTATGATAATTATATTTGCAAAATTTATTATATGATAATATAGAATAGAAATATTTGTAAAATTAAATGTTATATGGTGATGATAATACATTACTCTATAAAGTATAGGAAATTTTAATTTCTCTTCTTATGACATTGTAAATTATAATATTTCTTTGTTTGATAAAATAAGTAACATAGCAAAATTACTGTTAAAATTCAATATATTTAACCCTCGATTTATACAGTAGTTTCAATTTTGCAAAAATATCATGTAAATCAAAATTGAGTAAATTGAGACTAGTATTTGTATAGTAAATCAAGTGATGAGTTCCATTATATTCAATTAAATAATTTTCATTTTGTTTAAAATAAATTAACAATAATTTTGTACAACTATACAAACACTAATTTTGAACAATTATACAACAAAAATTTAGAAATAAAGATGCAAACCATTCAAAATGTGTGAAAACAAATTTATTCCATATCTTCTCTTGTTAATACCAAAACAACTTTGACAATTTTTTTTGTCAAAGTTGCCATTACTGCCTCTAATTTCCTCAATCTGAAATTTTTTTAATTCATTTTCTAAAGAAATTTTTGGAATTGACTCAATAAAATCTATCATCAATGTTTGCTTTTTACTTTTACTTAATTCCATATCTCTTCATATTGATCAGTTTCATAATTCTTTTCCAAATCTTAAGTTCTGATCCATGTTTGGATCAGTGTCGAAGAATCGAAGAACATTGATCTAAACATGGATCAATGTTCCTTGACATTGAGCCATGTTTGAATCACTGAAATAATTTATTGAAAGATTAACATGACTGATAATTTTTTTATTTTTTTTTTATCATTCATAAAATACTACATGTGTTAATTAACAATTCTAATAATTGAATATTATATAAAAATTAAAGATCATATATATATATTGTACTGTATAGTATAAAAGAAGGTTGCTTGTCAATACTGATAGAACAGTTAAGGATTTTATTATTCATTATCCTAAGTCTTGGACAACATTTCCCAAACTTTTTGTATGACAAAACACTTCACAAATCCTGAAATTTTTATGGAACATTTTGGTTATTTTATAGTATAGGGAGATATTAATAATAAATAAATTAGGTAAGTAAGCATAAGAATTAAGAAAACAAAACAAACATTTATTATCAAATTAAAATTATGAAAAATAAATTAGTGATTCTAGTATCAACTTGGCATAGCATTTTTTTTATCAGCAGATGATGCCAGTTTCCATTCAATTAGAATACTAACTGATGGAGCGAAACAAGCCCTTCCACAAGCTGCCCACCTCTGTGGAGGGGTCAGCCAGATTGTGAAGAACTAAGATCGATGGGCCAAGGCCGGACCCCATGATAAATATTTTTAAGGGTGGGACTCAAGATTCGAACCCAGGTCCTCCAAAGTGGAAAGCCAAAGCGTTTTCATGCAGCCAATCCAGCCGACTGGCACAGCATTTAAAATCATATTAGGCCTATATTAATTTTCATAAGTTTTTACAGAACACTTATTGATCTTTCGCGGAACATAGTTTAGGAAACGCTGGTCTAGGATATTACTGCAATTATCTTTGTTATTTGTGTTGGATTTAAACTGTATTAAACCAAAATCGTGCCATTTAAAATAAAAATTTGGTATCAATTTTTCAACTATGTTAATCAAAATTGTGCAATTTAAATATTGTGTAAACTGAGGGTTAGGTGTATTTTTTACTATTATTTTTTGTCTTGTGTTTTTACAATAATTTTCTATGTTATGCTTGTAGCTATACAAAATTATAAGATAATCATTATCAGCTTTGTAATGTTATTCCATGTAAACTGAGAGATATGCATTTACAATACATCTCTATATAATCAGATAATTCCATGCTAATTTAATTTTACAATTTACCATGTATGATGATGATACTATTCTTTTGACAGTTTCTATTATTCAGTTAATAAAAATTATTTCTAAGATGAAAACTTGTGAATCAAAAATGAAATTTTAATGTAAAAATAATTCTGATTATTTCACTGTAACAATGCAAATATCAAAATTTATCTTAATAAAAAATAAACAATTATCTTTACTAAAATATTTATGATTTTACATAAACAATAAATATGAAAAAAATAATCAAGAATAAGAAATGAATACAGTTTTTTTAATGTTGAAATTAAAATTTTAATCAATTTAATTAATAAGCAAAAAACATAACATTTCATTATATGTTAGCCCTTTTCAATTCTTTAAAAATTTATTGGCAGCCATGGATGTTATTTATTTGATATGTAATATCTCTTTTAAATATATAAAGAAGCATTTCAGGTTATAAGTCAGAAAAAGTAATGTTATGCTAGTTGCCTCTAATAATCTTTATTGTGACACAATATGATATCTTAGTAAACTTAACAGATATAAAAGCTAAATTAATCAGATAAAAAAAAAAGGACATAACTAATATATCACACAATTGCACATGAATTAGCATAGGCATTAAACTTTCATTGCTCAATAACAGAATTTATTGATTATATCAGTGTAAGTTGGGGACTACCTATACTGGTAAAATAAGATTTAATATTAAAATGATTAAGTATATGTTAATCATTTTATAGAAATTTTTCTGTATTATATATTTATTTAGATTTTATTAAATGAGTGCAATACAGTACTTACACTTGTTTATATATTATTTAATCATAAATTAATTATTTATATTTTTTTAAATATAAACATAATATAAAAATTAAAGTTATAAATATTGAATACAGAAAAAGCTGATTAAACTAATTATTTTACATTTTTAGGAATCAAAGAAGATTATCTTTTATTATCCTGAGAAAACAGATATAGACACAAGGATAAAAAATATTGGTCTTTGTGAAGCAATCATTAAATTTTCAGAGTAATTTTATTTTTTATTAAAAAATTTTTATAAAAGTTTATAAATTAAATTATTAATTTTATTTATGGAATATTGTAAATTCTCAGTAATTCAGTTTAATCTGAATTACGAAACTAATTTATTCACAATCCATAAATTTTATATACATATAAATTTTATTTATTTTTTATTCAAAATTTATATATACATAGTATCAGAGCATAAATATAATAAACAAAATATAACTACTGGTATTATAAAAATGTTTATATTCAAAACAAAATTGATTACATAAATCAGTTGGAATTTTAATTCAAAGTTAGTGCTAAACTTAATATAAATTAATTATTAAAATTTATGTTGGATCAAGATTATTTTATAATTTAAATAAATGTAATCTTGCCAAAAATCTTTATGAAACATAAATTTTAAGAATAAGAAGAACTAGCATTTTTATCAGTAATATAAATACACTTTAATCATAACCATAGTACTTTCAGCTAATATATAGCTATCTTCAACAATAGATGAAATAAACTTAAGATACAAAAATGGAATAGGATACAATCTACCACATTTTTATACTGCTCCATTATTTCCAACTATAATAGAATACAATTTTAGCTCACTGGGCAGGAAAATCCGAAATCGTCGCACACAAACGGATTTACTAAAGTGCACTTTCGGCTCAACCGAGCCCTCCTCAGTAGTTTCACTTAAAGTGAAACTACTGAGGAGCTAAAATTGTATTCCCAGTGAGCTAAAATTGTATTCTATTGTAGTTGGAATAGGATAAAACAGCATTTAAAATTCAAAGAGTGAAACTACTGAGGAGCTAAAATTGTATTCTATTGTAGTTGGAATAGGATAAAACAGCATTTAAAATTCAAATTCTTACAAATTATGTATTTAGAAGGATTTTCATCTTCATAACAAAAACATAGTTGGCAGTGAATAAAATGCATTTTATGCAAAAAATAATAATAATTAAAATAAATAAAGGATAAATACATGGATAAACATAGAATTACAAACATAAATTATAAATAACAAAATAAAAACTAAAAAGATTGCCTAAAATTAAAATTTTAATACTGTTTATGTTGATACAAATAAACAAATGCATCTCCTAAGTATTTCAATGGCATTTATGATATTGGAATGCTACCTCAAAGGTTTTTGGCAGTTTGATCTCAGGCCAAAGTAGTTTTCTTTAAGTTATAATTTTGACTAATTTACCTAATTATTATTTCAGAAATGATGCCAAACTTATAAAATTTTATTTTGAATTGTTAAAACCATTTGCCATTTGAACAAAATTTAACAAGATTAGGTTTATTTAATATTGATTATAATATAAGGAATTATAATTAAATTGAATATAAAGAATGTAATATTTTTAAACAATAAACGTTAATTAATGTAATATTTTTTTATTAATTATGAATTTAATCTATGGATTTAATTAAAATAAAAAAAATAGTTCCTATCAATTACATTTTATTTTATTTTAAAGAAATCAGGTAATTGGAATTGTAAAATATAAATGTCTATATTTTTTAATTAATAATAAAAAATAATCAAATAAAAATAATGCATCAATTAATAGATCTTTTTTAACTTGTTAAAAATTTAGCCCTTCAAACTCAGAGCACAAATTTTGTTTCATTAGCATTCCATGTTATTATTTTAAAAATATAGCATAATTCTTAATATTACTTTATGATTCTATAGTAGGAGCACTAAATATTTATGAATAAGTAATGTAAACATATTAATTTATTAAATTTTAATTTTATAGTACATTTTCAACTCAAAATTCATGTGAAGTTCTTCATACTAAGAAAACAAGGCAACTTTTCTTAGAAGCAGAAAAGAATTTCTGGATGGTAATGGTATGAATCAAATTAAACAAATATAATTTTTAAACAGATATGATTAAAAACCAATTTGATATTATGATACAATATCTATAAAAGCAAAAAATAACACTGTTTGAATTATCAGTAAAAATTATCAAATTATAATTATATTATTCATTTTGTTTGCAAATAAATATTCATGATTATTATTAATTTCTTTTAACTTGAACAAATATTCTATTCATTAAGTATATTGGTAATCAATTATTATATTATTAAAGATCACTTTTCAGATATCAAAATTTTAATTTCTATAAATTAAAAATTATAAATAAAATTATTTTTATTTAGATCAATATTTCAAATAAAATTAATAAATTTTTATTAAGAGTTTTAATTATTCTTTTAATGATTTCTATGATTACATCTGTCTTCTTATGATATTTTGTTAGGATAATTAAATAATACAGGTAGATCTTGACTTATGATGGGATTTGGTTTGAATCCCACCATTATAAGTTGTAAATGTCCAAAATTTATGGATTTCTCATTGCTAATATTTACTAGGACATTATGCATTATTTTTATAAACATAACAAATGTAAACTTTAAGAATCAGATACAAAAAAGGCCTTTTTTCATATATAAAGCCATTAGGTCAGGGACTCAAATCATTGAATTACATTAACCAATTACAGAATTTACTGATCACTGTTGTATGAGTATGTTGTATAAGTCAAGGACTATCCGACTTCTATCTAAAATGATTTTCTTCATTTTTAAATAATAATATAATTATTATTTATATTGTAGCATTATTTAGATAAGTTTATATATTTAATTATAATTTTGATAAAATTTCTAATATTTAGTCCTTAAGTATTCCTTACCAACAAAAGCTAAGAGATGGTCAAATGTATCCTGATTATTATGCTGAAGAAGTGCAAGATCATGTTTTTCAAGCGTTACTAAAAGCTTTATATAGAATGTTTCGGGTAGGTATATTTAAATTAATAAAATAATTTGAACTTGTATAATATTTCTGTTAAGCTTGTTTAATAAGAATAAATATTTTATCAAGCATTTATACAATCATATCTCACTTTACAGTGCTTTGCTAATATGTCATTTCTTAATTATATTCCATGTTTTTATTTTATATCTCAGAAGAAAAATTATCTACAAAATAGTATTTAGAATAGGTATATAAAAATAAATTTGTACATAGATAGGCCAAGCTAATTAGGACTTTTTGGATTTGAATCTCATATCTAGTTTTTTGGTACTTTTTAGTCCTGAAAAACTAGATATGAGATCCAAATCTTTCAAGTTGTATATGAATGCTTTACCATATGGCCATCTGGTCAAGTTTTTTAGACATAACACCTGTTCACTTAATGAATAATAGTGTAAATGTGCTTTAAGCTTTTATATGCATTTATAAAATGAAAAATAGTTATGATTTGCTTTAAAAATGTCATAACAACAAGGTATGCCTATATTTATTAAAACTGGAATCCAATTAAATAAATTACAGTCTGTATTTATATTAGAACATACATACATACATAAATAACAAAGTAAAAAAATTAAATTTAAAAATAATTGATTTTTGTTCATAAAATTAAAAGTATCACATTGTTTTCTAGTTGCATTTAACCTATTGGCTGTTAGTAACTTGCTGACATGCCTGTTTCCAGTATACTATTGTTAGCTTTGATTATTACTTTTTAAGAAATTTCTAAAAAATACCTCATTGCTGAATGGGAAAAATTAACAATCAGAGTGTTAACATAATCTTTATAATCCTATAGTTATTAAATTTATTAATAATAACAGTTGAAATTTAGTGAATATGGCCTTAAAATTATTTATTAATGGAATTACCTTAGCCATTGATTTGCAGAGTGCTTAATTTATGAAATTTTAATTTAATGATATAAAAATAAGTGTTTTATATAAGATAAACTTGATTTTATACAAATTATCATAAGGAACCTTTTTTATTTAAATATTAGATATGTATAATATGCTGATATGCATATTATATACATGCATATTATGATATGCTTATTATATACATAAAATTATGATGTAATTCACTCAATGTATTATAAATATGTAGTATTCAGAATTTTCATAAAAAAAAAAAAAACAAAAACAGATGAACATTCTCAGATATTCATTTAACAGTATGATTTATATCAGATTTTCATTTCATAATGCCTTTTTTTATGTTTAAGATGTTAATTTACATCTTGTTTGTTTATTTTTGTATAATAAAATTAAAGCATTATGTATAAAATCCACAGTAATATTCTGCTACTTATAAAAGTCCAAATAAACTATACAAAAAGCTCTATAGCAGGAACACTTTTTTTAATTTTAGTTAAAATTATGATAGTTCAATCAATGTGTGTGAAAGCATAAAAATACATAGAAGGAAGTCACAGAATAAGACAGCAATGAATATTTAGAACCAGAATCCATCCATGCATGTCAATGATGTAATAAATATTGTATTAGACCATAGTAAACAATCATTTAGTGCATAACATATTTCTGCATAATGTTTTTTTATATTCTGTTCTACCTTTGATATTAATTAGCTACATTTTTATGTAATCATTTCCAGTCAAATGTCTATTTTATATTTATTTTGTTGATTATATAATATTTATTACTTGAAGTTTTATTATTTTTCATTTGCTTTGCTTCTAGGCAACTAATTTTTTGTTTATATTGCAAAGATACCATAATAGCAGTATGTGTTCTTCTACCAGCTGCTATCAAACTTTTAGAACTTGACATCAGCATTCTTTAAGTTATTTATATACTTGTATGTATATCAAGTCTAGGACTTGATGGATTCGTGGTCCCAGTCCCCAGCCCCGTAGTTTCCACCCGTTCAAGCGAAACTGAAATGGCGGTGTTAATGGCTAATTTCCAGCCAGAAAGTTGTGACAAAATTTGAGAAAAATAATCCATCTTGTTAAGAACAAAAGCAAAACTTTTATTACTTGATTAATAAAACAAACAAAATTCTTACAGAAGAAGGCAACTATTAACTTAAAATTTTGAGCATCCCCGAGCAAAACATTTACTGACAATTCCACCAACACTTAGTCCAAACGTCACTTCAACGGCACCAACACTGGACAACAGTTCACTGCACCACGGACTAACACTTAATAAGGAATGAACAACAGTACGACATAGCTCCAGAGGACGACCACACTTGACTCTTCCTAGGCGTCACTTTTAATTTCTTCGAATTTATATAATGTCACTAATAATTACTTGTAACAAACTTGTAGTAAATAAATAATACTTTTAAAAATACAACTGTTATTTTTCTTCCAAAATTAAACACAATATTATTAATCGAAAAATATCAATTCAAAACATAACAGTTTCAATCCCGGGTGATTTCATCACGTGCTAAGATGGCGGATCACATGCTGGCTCACGGTAAGTGAATAGCAAAAATTCTCTCTTTTTTCTTTTCCTCTTTTCTGTGAATCTTCACATGTAGAATTATATTTGTACACTGATGAGGACATAACTACATCAAAAGCATTTTTTATTTAATATTTTTAAAACTTTAACTGTAAAATTAAAAAGTGTTCAAACTATAGAGCTTTTTGTCTGGTTTCTTTGGAAAATTAAAGCATTTAATTATTAAAAGTAATTTGCATAATAAAATTATTATTAAGTTAATTCCAAAAATTTAAATATCAGTAAGTAGTGAAATTATTTTTGATTGCATTAAATCATTATTATTCAGTATTCAAACAGCAATTACAAATAGAATCATATCATCCAAATAAATACAGGATATATAAATAACAATTGATAAATATTGATTTTGAACAATTGATAATCACACAATATATAAAATATATTAAATAATCTGAACTATTTATTTCTATAAATTAAAACTCTGTGATTTAATAATAATAATATTTTAGCAGTTATTAAATAATAATATATTTTAGTTTATATATATA